>JANKKB010014955.1:0-17736 GCA_026225775.1 Bursera palmeri
GTGGGCCAAACATAATCACCAATAAATTAAGTTTTCTAAATTACATGGATTAGATTTAAACTTGAACTATTGAGTCAATATGACACTGATTCTATATTAAGTTTGTTACTACTTTGGATAGTTAAGATTACGTATAAATATAACTTTAATTGTCTATATTTCCTTAATCTTGTGATAAAAAATTGTGCAAGCATGAGTTAAGAAATGTAGTTCTATTGATTGATATTATTAACACTATATATACATCAGAGGATCCATATATAACATCTTTTTTTTCTTGGACACAAATTCTTATATCTATTTTATATCTTTGAAATAAGATAATATAAATGCTTGTGATCAAATTTAACATGAATAACTAATGAGCCTAAAAAACCACAAATAATAGATTAAATCCTGATTATCTAAAATGCTAAATCCGATAACCTTAAAGTGGTATAAGAATTATCACAGATGTTATCACTTTTTCAAGATTTGGATATCAACTAGGTAGGAATGGAGCTACATAGGGTCCCCTAGGCCCGATAAACTTCTATATTAAAATTTAATTTGTTTATTTTTATTTATTCCTTATTTATATATATATATATGGCGTGAGCCCTATAATTAATTATTGGTTCGTATTTTTGGTCTCCTAATTGTCAAATTTTTAGGTCCACGACTGTATTTAGGGAGATAATATAATTTTATAAAATTTTGACTTTTTTCTATAAAAACATAAAATTTAGAGAAGTGAATGTCGTTTTTTCTTTTCTTTTCTAAGAACCTATTAAATGGAAAAACATCAGAGAGCTAATTTTTAAGTTAACAAGAAAGGGGAAGTATTAAACCAAATAAATGAAAGCAAGAATAAGACGATTTGCTGGTTGGTTTCTTCACACAGGCAGCATGAAGTTTCACAATATAAACAAGAAAACAGGAAAGCCAAGTCTAGGGACACAAACTTGGAATTACGTGCAGGGACTATATACATATATATTTTGGTCCAACTTGTTAAAAAAGGATTAGTCTAAATAAGCATTAAACTAAAGATCACACTCCTGACTATAATTAACTTGATTATCATTATAATTCCTAAAATGGTAATTAATGTTTTTTAATTGATTCCTATTAATTGGAGGATACATGAGAGAGAAAATAAAGAGGGTTAACTTGAAATTGTGATTAAATGTTATTGATATATGGTGACCAAGGATTTTATTATTTTATTATTTTACGACTTTCTAGGTAGGTAATTGAAGAGTTTGCAGAAGAAAGATTGAAAGTCTTGCCACTTCGGTTCAAGGGGTTTCCAATTTCATCTATATGAACCCAGAAAGTTCAAGTTTACTAAAATGCAATCTTAACCAACCTATTTATATATGTGAGGAACTCAATTATGGAACGCACCAAACAAAACTAATTTAAAATAATGTTTTTTGCTCGATTTGGGTTGATTAGATTAGGTTTTATCTTTAATCATTAGTTTTTTTCTTGCTTGGATCTTCCCACGTAATTAATTTGAAGAAGTTGGTATATAAATTCCACATGGATCTCAGACACTCATTCAACTTCGATATAGTTTTGGATTGAACAAAGGAATAGAAAACAGAAAAAGAAGATTACCATCACTACAAGAAAAAAGCCATTACTTTTCGGTTTTTAACCAACAAGTATGACCCCATCAAGTATTGTACAGTTCTCATATACCAATTTGCGTACAACTTATCTAATGCATATAACAATTTGCAGCTCCCAAAAAAAAAACCATTACGAACAACTAACTTGAGCCAACAAAAGTAATGTATACGAAAATAAAAATCACAACTAACTCATCAAAAACATGACTACACAACTCCATATATATTTAGATCATCCAACTCATTGTCATAGTCAAGAAAACTTAATTTCCAGCTTGTAATAGTAGTGCATCTCACAACGAATGCATGAATAAAATTCTTCATAGCCAAATTCGTTTCAAACCCCAAACTTATCACATACATGACGACCAATGGCGGACCAGGATTTTATAAAAGGAGGGCACTTTGTATATTTTAATATTTACAAAATTTTTAATAAATTGTGATGATACGAGAAATTTTATTTAAAAATATTAAAATTACACCTAGATTAGGAGCGACATAATGAACCTTACCCCTTAGAATAAATGTTATATAAATGCTATAATATGATAAAATAAAATGCAAAATGCAAAAGTAAAATATAGAATAGTAATATTTAGTAGTTAATTTATTCAGTAAATACAAAATCTTAATTGTCCCTTAGGATTTTCATATTTTGAAGATGTTGCATGATTATCTCATTATCAATGCTATCAAAAATATTTTTCTTAATGTATACAAGCAAGCTATCATTCATCCATTCATCTCTCATTTGATTACGTGATTTAGTCTTTAAGATATTCACAGAAGAAAATGTCATCTTTGCCGTGGCCGTTTCTATCGAAAGAATTATTACCAATGTCGAAAGAAATAAACCAATAGATAAAAGACTATGAACAAATTAAATAATAAAAGTTTATTCAATATAATTTTTTCATTATATATTTTTTTACTCTATTTAAAAATAAATAAATAATAAACAAAAAGACATGATACAATTATCATATATAATATAAATTATAAAAAAAAAAATTACTCATTACCGTTAACCGGGATTTCTTCAAATTTTTACTCAAGTAACAAACAATTGATTATTTGCGAGCTATGAAAAAATGAAAGTGAATGGTATAATTTGTCTAAAATTTATTTAAGAAGAACTAAGAAAATTTATGTAAAATTATATTTAATTATGAAGTAAAATAATTCAGATATCATAAAATTACTTCTATTGAAGTAAGAAGAAGTTTGTGGCTATGGGTGCAAGTGCAAGGAGATAGGCAGCTGTAACTTATAGGAAAAAAGAGAAACAAAAAAAAAAGTAATTATAAAAGTTTAACTAGAATTTTTTTTTATAAACGTATAAAAGTAACTAACGAAGATATAACTGTAATTACAGAATTCAGGAAGGCCTTGGCCCCGTGCTACTCTACCTATGTTTATGGCACCTACTATATATGGTTAATTTCTTAAGCAACTGTTCGACTAAACAAGAAATGATGCATCAAAGCAAACCCATCTTCATCTCTTGTTTTCTCATCTTTGTACTAGTATTTCCCTCAAAGTCAAGATCAATCATGGCTCAAGAAGTTGGTAAAGCTTTAGAAAACTTGGTCGTGTTATTCCTTAATCTGCTTGATTTTTCTGCTAGAAAATAGTCTAGGATACATCAAGCAAATCATATCATCCGAATGTATGTTATTATATGTTCGTTATTTTCCCTTGAATCAATCCCGAAAACCAACATGATTGATGATTTTAAAATATTTGCCTATATAAAATAATTTTATTTGCTTTACACATTACAAATTCAAGACTCTGGTTACGTCGGATGTACTACATTTTTTATGATGATGATATAGGTTAGAATTAATGTGTGATGGATGTATTGTAATGCAGAGACTTACAGTGAAGGGTTTGATTACTGTGAATGTAGTAAGAAGGGACCAGAGCACTGGGGAGACCTGAAGCCAGAATGGTTTGCATGTAAAAATGGAACTAGGCAATCTCCGATACCCATTTGGAGAAGAAAAGTGAAAGTAATCCGGGATGACGGAGATCTAAAGAGAAGTTACAAGCCTGCTAAGGCAATTTTGAAGAATAGAGGATTTGAGATTATGGTAATCGTCTAATTGTCTACTCGAATCGTTTTTTCAATTGTAGATTGAGTTTCATACAAATAAATATATCAATGCATGCTTGAATAACGCAGCTTCGATGGCCCAAATACAGTGCGGGAAAGATCAAAGTGAGTGGCAACGATTACTTTCTCGTTCAAGCACACTGGCACTCACCTTCCGAGCACACCATTAATGGCAAAAGGTATCAAAATAAAAATATATATTAACAAATATTTAGTTTCAGCAATTTCATATCTTTTATATATTTTTTTCATTATATGTTAGATATGACTTGGAGCTACACATGGTTCATGCAAACCGGAACCCCATGATAAAAAACAACGTTAGTATTGTTGCAATCCTTTACAAGATCGATCATGACCCAGATCCTTTTCTTTCCAAGGTAAAAATGAACTTATTTTTTAAAAGGAAAAAAAAAATCATCAGAAACCAATTAATATCATCTAGAACTCTCATATTTGTCTTGAAAAATTTATATATAACATCACTAACATTTGTACATATATTATTGATGATGAACAGATAATCAGAAGTATAAAGTCGATAGCAGGTCATCGGGGTGCAGAGACAAAGGTAGGAAAAATTGGTCCAAACAAGATAATAAAGAAGGATGGGAAAAGCTATTATAGATATGAGGGTTCACAAACTACACCTCCTTGTTCTGAAACTGTTATATGGACAATCAAGAAAAAGGTACCTGATTCTTTATTTAATTATTATTATTATTCTAGTAGGAATTAAAACTTACACGCATGAATTTTAATTGAAAATAGATAAAGACTGTTTCGTCGAATCAAATACTAGCACTTCGAAAAGCCGTCCTCCATGTAAGTAGCTAGAGAAACACAACTTGAATTACAAATGTTAATTCAAACACTCTAACCTTTGTTTATACACCTGAATGCAGTGCGCTGAGGAGAACGCAAGGCCACTGCAAGCAGTCAATAATCGAATAACTAAACTTTATTACCCAGACGACTAATGTACAGATGTGATACCATGAATAATTGGTTGCCTTCTTAACTGATTTTATGCACATTTAGAACAGAAGAAGGGCCTCCAGAGTTTACCCCTCACATGACCATCAGATGGAGGTCAATTGGTTATGGACAATGAAAGTGTTTTGTTTTGATCCGTCACACGTGAGCAACTTAAAGAACTTGAGCGCTTAGATTAATGGTAAGTTAAGATGATACTAGAACAAAAGCTCCGAAATTCAACTCGAACGAGAGTAAATGTTCCAGTTTGCTCCACATTGTACATGTGAGAAACTTTAAGAACTTAAGCCTTTAGATTAAATAATAACTTTACAATTACGTAGGTCAAAGAAGTGTTTTGGTATAATTCATATTACACATCAAACATGCCCTTAAACATTTAGTTTAAGTTGAAACTTAACAATTACTTAAAAAGATCCAACTTTGAACCATACATGAACTCCTTTATAACTAAAGTTCTAAAACTTTGCATCTACTTGTATTAGACTGCAGAAAAACTGAACTAATCACCATTCATGATTATAGGTATGAACCTGGTCCAAAAGCTTTAAGGTTGTTTGCAGACCCAACAAATCAGAATATAAGAAAATAAATAAATTTATTATTATTATTGATAAAGCCCTCCAAGGCTCCAACAGGTCATCCTTCCAGAAAAAGATAAACACAACTCGAGATTGAGCACCTACTTTAACAAACAAGTGAAGATGCGGAATAATGACTGTCAAAGAATAAAGGAATCAATAACCAGCCCCTCCCTCCACTGTCTGGGGTGTTGTTTCCTCATCTGAGGACTTAATATCAGATGCAAACCTTTAAGTAGGCATCATATTGCAACAAGTTTCATTGTAGAAAGCCAGTCATGTCACCATCTCAGAGATCCCTGATGAGCATGATGCAGGACCTCCCCGCGTCTGCCTTGTGTTGTATGAATTACATTTCAGGCATTTGCGTGCCACAATGTGAAAATTTACCTCTGATGATTCCCCACAGTCATTACACAGAATCCAAACCTAATCAATGATAACACCAGAATGTAAAATTAACAAACTGAAAACTAGTCGTTGAAATCAGATACTACAACCATTCAATTCCTTACCATCTTATTATAATATATTTGAGGCATGGGTGTCGATGCAACCTGAATTATGTTTTAAAATAATTTTTGTTAGCAATTATAACACAGATAGAAGGTGCAGGAACATTAAATTATTGCAAAATTCAATTTTCTATGAAGCACAGAAACACATCTCAGATGTGTGTGTTTGTGTGTGCAAACATACTAATACCTCTTGGTCAAGTTTTGCCCACACCCGCGACATATCACAGTATGATTTTGAGCAAACAGGGCAGGCATACCTGAAAGAACTTTGTTAAAATAAAACCCAGCTGCTCGAGAATTACATAAAGAAATTATAAGGAAATCACTGTAGAAAAACTAGTAACTAGAAAACAACAGGCAATTTGAGAAGCTCACTGGAGATGCCGCTCCATCTCCTTCACACATTCCAAATGTATAGTATGTCCACATTGCAGAACGGTGATATCTTTTGTTGTATCAAATAGGAACTATGCAAGAAAAAATGAGTTAGCTCATCATAAAGTAAGACATTTTAGATCTTTCTAGTGAAGATTTTTATTCATTAAACTTACCTCAAAGCAAACTGGACAATTATGGTGCATTGCTCTTTCCACACATTTGTGTGAATCTCTCAACAACTTTGAATAGCAACAACCTAAAAAGGAAAAAAACCTCCATGATTACGCAAGCACCAATTAGGGATTTCTCAAACAATAAACAATTAAAGCTGCAGTCTCACCACATTTATTGCAATGGAAAAAGTTCTCCTCTCCTCCAGTTCTACAATACCAAACACAGCAATTTAGATAAAATCCCTAAGAACAACCAAATAAAATGAACTAAGGGCAAAAAAATAGCTGCTAGAGGAAAGAATTTAACCTGCATATACCACAATCATTGCAATGGTACTGTTTCTTTAAAACCTAGTAAAAATAGAATAGTCAAACAAACTAGAAAAAAGTATTAACGTGTTACAAAATTTGAGAAATTTTGACCTAGCAGGCTTACATCATCGTCAAAGAACTTGCATTCGAAGCAAAAATACTCCCCCATGCAAACCCCACAATTAATGCAATGTTGTTGAACCTGATGGAAGACAATGAAAAACCACCAAAATCCAGTCATAAACTTTATTCATCATGTTCTAAATGCCGTGGTTGCTTTATAAGTTGTTACTAGTATCAGAAAAGAAATTTTAAAGACTTACATCTTGTTCTGTGTCACACAAGGAACAAATGACCTGTGAACAAACAAAAAACAAAAATAACATTGAACTAGAGCCATTGATATAATTCAAGAGAATGAAATTACGATACGAAATTGACCAAGAGAGAAAATATCTAATAAAATCATTTCTTATATGCATTTATTTTTTCGAATATTCTCTTCTACCGCATCCAACCAAATCTATTTCCTAAAAGAGTCTCCTAGAAAACAAAAGATAGACACTCCTTATCCATAGTGTCCTCAACTTTTTCATGCAATTAAGAACTTTCAGCCTGGCACCAAAACATTCAAAAGGAATCTAATCTATCTTCCCTTTAACTTTTCAACCTGTTATGTTAAACAAAAGAGCATATAAAACAAATTTCCGAAGCTCCATTAAATTCATAATCATGTTATAGTAATATAAATAGAACGATTTTGAATGAATTCCATAAAGAATTAGAGATAAACTCCAAACGACAACTAACCCTTTTCAAATCATGGCGAGGAACATCGTGCCGATCAAGTGGATCAACTTC
Source organism: Bursera palmeri (assembly GCA_026225775.1). Lineage (NCBI taxonomy): Eukaryota > Viridiplantae > Streptophyta > Magnoliopsida > Sapindales > Burseraceae > Bursera > Bursera palmeri. Next base: position 7,561 of record JANKKB010014955.1, read on the forward strand.
CATTGAATTCTGTTTAAAATAAATAACGTAACAATAATGATAACAAAATCTCCATTTAATAACAATGGGTTAAGAAGAAAATTATAAGCAAATGAAAGACCTTTGCTTCGTTGTGGCAATGCCTGCAATCGAATATCTCATCACAACATGGAGTTCTAATTTTGCATCTTCTTCTATAATGCGAGCACCTTAATTATGTAGCATATATGAGCACAATTTCAACGAAAACAAAAACAACAAAAGATAGAAATACTGGAATTGATTTTGGATATGAAGAAATAGACAATTACCCGGCACCATTCCCCATCAGAGACGAAACCTTGAGCTCCAAACCGCTCTCCATTCCCTTCAAGTTCAATTATATATTAACCTAAAACCCACAAAGCAACAGGTTCAATAACCAACCTAAAACCCAACTCAGCTTTATTTAATAAAAAAAAAAAAACAACGACGATGACGAACCCAGATGGGTTATGAGCGATAATTGAACTGGAGGAAGGGACTTGCAAATGGGGTGTTTCAAAGAGAAGAAGAGGAGGAGAAAGAAATGACAAACGAGGCCACTAGATATTTATAAAATTCAACGTATGCCCAAGAATTGAGAGTTGATTTGAATTAAAATATTATTATGAAGCGACACGCCAGCGTTGGCCGGCCGACTGTAATCATTGAACAGAGAAAAATAATTAATAATACTGAGGAGAGAGAAGGATTTATATGCAACGATGACGGTTCGATCATGTGGAATGGAAGACACTGTAGCTAAGTTAACGTACCGGTGGGTTAAAATAAACCTTCCAATGAGTTGAGTTGAGTTTCTTGCTATGGCAGGCACTCAACTGTTAAATAAAAAAAAAAGAGTTGTTAGTTTTGATTTGAACATTATGAAGGAAGGGCAGACACGCGCGTCCTAGATTTATTATCTACATGGGGGTGGGTTTAGTTGAGTGTCAAACTTGGTTGGCGGGAAAGCGCGTGTGACAATGATACTGTTGCTTTGACTCTTATCTTTGGGGAACACCTACGCCAGTCTGGTAACAGTACGGGGCATATTATTCTTTAAATTATTTGATGTGACATAAATTAATTACGAAAAAAAATTATATAAATAATATGATTCTAATATTTGTATCGACTGAATATACATTATGTTTATTTCTTCAATTTCTTGCACTAATATAATCACTAAGCAAAGCTATTTTTTTTCAAAAGATATCACAAATCTCTATCCCAAATAGTAAGTTTCATTATTTTGTTTGTGTTGCAACGGAACATAACAATAATATTATTATATTATTATTATTGTTAAAGAAATAATATAACAAAAGTATGATCGTTTGAAGAGTAAAAAGGAAGGGTTCCGTATCTTTAGCATGAATTCATATAAGTATCAAATTCAAAGTGAAGAATTTTAACCCAGACTTGAAAGGATAGTTGTGCGGGAAATTATAAGAAATATCCTAAATTAATTAATTTTTTCACATAAATATTTTACCAGATAAATTTCTTTGATGCACATATCCCAAAAAAATAGAATGTCACCAAAATGCTTTTAAATATATTTTTCATCTAGTCTGTCATTCTTCTCTTCGTTTACTCTTATTTCACTCTCATTTCACTTCCATTTCATTTAGCAACAAATCTAATAGTAAATCAAGATTTTTTACCATATAAAGTTATAAAGGTAATCATTTATCTTTCATCTATCTAAATCTCTTTAAATTTAGTTTTGTTGGATAGATTTGCTTAGATCATGCTTAAAAATAGTTAGAAGTTGTGTTGTAGTGAATAATAGGGTTGTTTTTGTAAAAAATAGATGTTAGAAGTGAAATAATTTAATCCAATAGGAGAAGCGTAAGAGAAACGTAGGAAATAAAGGTGTGCCTATGTTCTGGATTGTTAGAGCACACGGTCCAGTAGTCTGGACTGTCCCTAACTACCCAGTCCAACGATCTGGACTATGTAGGACCGCGAGGTCTTACAGTCTGGACCGGGTGGTCAAGATGTTCCAAACCTCAAGACTGTGTAGTCCTACAGTCCAAACACTAGAGCCTATATATTTATCACAAATTATATGCCAAATTTTTTTATAATATTATATTTTGCAATTGGATTTATAGGATCATGGAGAACGTTTGCTTTCTTCTGCGTTATGGTGGTCATTGGAAAACAGAACCAAATGATGATCTTAAATACATGGATGGATCAGTCAATTGAATGACAATATCAAACAATACTCAATATGACCAGTTGTTAGAATTGTTATATACGAGACTTGTGTTTGAATGAGATAAATGTGTGTTGAAATTGACAATAAGATTTCTCACAGTAGATGTAAAATTGTCCCCAATTATTATTTTTGTAAACGATGATGATATAAGATTCTTTATTCTATATTCTGGTACCAATAGGCTTAAATTAGCAGAATTTATAGTAGTAGTTGAGGACAAAGCTAAGAGAAGTTTTCTATCAGTCACATCATCGGGTAAAAATGTCATATGGGAGAAAAATGTGTCAAACCCAATATTCCATTTAGCTAGCGAAAGTAATTAAATAAGTAATTCGATGCCTACAACATCTTCTTTTTCTTTCAACTATGAAGATAATTGTTCCCCCCTTTTTCAATCCAGATGACAAAGTCAATCCATCACTAAAAATTATCCTTGAGCGACACATCTCTGGTCTTGAAGAAATAAAGGAGACAAGATCACTGTAGAATACTGAGGATGTTCAGTTGGAGAATGACCATGTTTATGATAATTATATTATTTACAATGATAGTATTGGTGTAGATAATTACCGAACTGTTAATGACTTATCCACGACGAATGATATTGAGTCCCTAGTATTTGTTAATGACTTGCCCTCTGTGAATAATATGCATTTCTTAGTTTTTGTCAACAACATTCATACAACCACGAGTANTTATTTACAATGATAGTATTGGTGTAGATAATTACCGAACTGTTAATGACTTATCCACGACGAATGATATTGAGTCCCTGGTATTTGTTAATGACTTGCCCTCTGTGAATAATATGCATTTCTTAGTTTTTGTCAACAACATTCATACAACCACGAGTATACATAATCATCTTTTTTATAATTGTTGAAATGATTGCCCCTTGTTGATTATAATCTGTCGAGTGGATAAGATGCTTATTCTTTTGTTAAAGATAGATTGAGCATAAAAGTTGGAGAAGTGTATCGCAATATATTGGAGCATTGTTCAAAATTGGCTTTAGTATCAACGATTAAGAACTTCAATTTTATTGTTTCTAGGTCCTTAAATAACCGTTTTGAGGCTGTTTGTCTAAGCAAAGGTTGTAAGTGAAGGATTAGAGCTATTAAAGTTTTAAAGATAAACCATTCTTTCAAGTTAGGAAATATAACCTATGGCACAGTGTGAGAAGACAGAACTAGTTCCGGATCACCAGCAAGCATTCGCACATTACATTGGGACCATAGTAAAACATAATTTTCAAGATTGCTTCAAAGTTTACCAGCCTAAAGATATCATGTACAAGGTACAAAATAAAATCAATATTCTTACAATAAATCATATAGGCCAAAAGAGTCGGCCTTTAACCAGCTCTAGAGAAATCCAACAAAGTCATATACTTTGTGGCCTAGCTATTATCATGTGTCAGAGACTGTAAACCTTGATACTGTTACTAGAATTTCTACTGATTTAGATAATCATTTTTAATATTGTTTCATGATGTTGGGCCTATCAAAGATCTGATTTTTGTTAGCCATTAAACCTGTAGTCGCCATAGACAAAACTTTCTTGAGAGAAAAACACCAAGCTATCCTTTTCTCGCCTCATGTTTAAAGGCTAATGGTCAAATTTTTTCCTTAGCATTCAAAGTCGGAGACTCAGAGAATGATGCAGCTTGGGAATGGTTCTTATGTAACCTTCACGAGCAAATTCGTCATACGGAGGACCTTGTTTTTGTATTGGACCATCATAATGGTATTCAAAAAGTTGTTCAGGCTGTTTTCCTAAATGTAGATCATGGTTTTTGTATCCAATATGTAAAACAGAATCTAAAGGCAAAATATAAGTGGGATGAAAAACTCATTGCAAATGTACTTGGTTGCTTCGAAAGAATATCATCCCTCTAAATTTTACCCAATTTATGGTGATTCAATTAATATCCCCATCTGGTGCTAATTATCTTCAATAGACTATTGGATTTGATAAGTGGGTTCGAAATCACTTCAATCGTAGACATTATAATATAATGATAACAAATGTAGCAAAGTCTATGAATAGTAAACTTAACCATGAACGAGGATTACCTATCACATTATTGCTTGAATTCTTTCGTAAAACACTATAGAAATAGTTTCTCAATCGCCATGAAGAAGCAAGTAAGAATCCACATATGTTGACACCATGGGGAAAGAAAGTCATGGATGAGAGAATTGAATTCTAGGCCAATAGGAGTGTCTGTTATAGATATGAACCATTACAAAATATATGATGGTTGTAAAAATGCTATGGTCGATATGAATGGAAGAATGTGCACTTGTAAGATGTTTGATCTTGACAAATTTCCATCCACACACAATTACGATGTATAGATATCGCTCATACAAGAGTTTATATGTGCATTATAGCAAAATATATATGACCAAATGATGGCTCTATGCTTATGTATTATCTATTCTTCTGCTGGGTCATGTTTCATAATGGGTCATTCCTAATGAAGTTAAATCATGCATTGTCCTACCCTCTTACAACGAGTTCCTAGTGGTTGACGTCACACACAACGGATGTCATCTATAGGTGAGACATCTGTTGATCAGTGTAAAAAGTGTTTACAATGTTTCAAAGACGAACAAAATCATTAAACATGTTGAAACCTAGTTTTGTTGGACACTCCAGCCGCACCATAAGTTGAAAAAGGTTGAAAATGTTGTTTGTACTTTTATATTGTTAATATGTAGACGGTTGACCATATGATACTTTTGGTTGTAAGATGTTTCTTTCATTTTGTGCGGCTGAATAATGATATATAGTGGATGCATTTGCTTTTATATTATAATTTGTAATTTTTGGTATATGTTATTAATATCTAACTTCATTAACATAAAATTATGGAGTAATAAGAAAAACAAATACAAACTACATAAACGAAGACAATATACACTAACAGTTGATATATGACTATTAATTATGAAATAATGGAAATATCAAATCTCATATATATAAAGTGGATATATACATATATATATATATATAACCACATCATCATGTTGACTCTAGGTAGTGACACTCTATTTCTTCTCTTTTAGAACTCTGCTACTCCAAAAACTTAACTGTCATACTCATTCTCAAATCCTTGACAAGTATATTTGCTAGGATTAAAGGGTAACACCACAAGAAATGAGCTTAACGAACTTGCACGTGTATACCTTACATGCATCAGAAGAGGTCGACTACTGTGGAACCCCATCTGTCACATGTGAGACAATGAATGAAGTCAAGGACGTGCATAGCTCGAGTCATCTCACCCTAAATATTGTACACCACTGGATACACTCAAATATTGAGACTTCAGACTCACCCTGACAATAACAAAAACAACTAATTAAAAATGTTGGTATAAGATGTAATTAATAAGAAATACATGAAACGGATAACTACCTCACATGGACCCAACACTTGTGTCTTTATCTATGCCTCAATAAATGTGTGAGTGTTTGTCCACTTTAGAATATGAGAGATATCTTTCTTGTCCAATATGGTCCTACATTTTGCTCCTGTACTCAGGATTGCCTCGAAGGCACCAAATCTGTCCAAAATGATACATAGAAAAAAATTGTCAATAACAAGTATAGATACTAAATATTAATCAATAAGATTAGTAAGATATATACCTGGAAGACATAAGGACATCCGAATAAATCATATTTCTTAATCGTGTGTTCACCTTGCTTTAGCTCTAGCCGTTTTTTAAACTATTACGTCCTTCCTTTCAAAATAGTTGACAGTGAAGTGAACGTCTGATCGTAAGACTTAGACCCTCAAGGATAAGAGTTGAAGAAGTCTATATCATCCATCATTTCAAGGTAAAATAGTGAAATTGATCGTGTAGAGCAAAAACTGCTCTAAAAAGTAAAACAAGAACAACTTCACTACATCTATATCAGGAATAGCACTAAAATATTTGTCCTTCATAATATCATCAAGTTGAAAAAGTTTGATATGCTATCCACTGAAATATGCATCTCTCAATCTAGATAGGCCTTTCGGCTTAAACTTGGGTTGCTGACCGAATCGTAGACCCATAATGAGACCAAACTCATAAGTTGAGAATCTGATAGTCTTCCCTGAAACAATACAATTCATATTTGAATTATAAAAAATACATATAGCACACAAAATATTGTGATAATGTTTAATAACAATATTCGCAACTATGTACCTAATATAAGAAATCACATCTTATTTTCAAGATAAATTATCTTCACCTCTCTAACTATGATTTGATGAACCAATTGAGTGAGAAACGATAAGTCATGGATACCAAGAAAGTGGTTAAAACACCTACTATAGAATAGATCTCGTTGTGCTACATTCAGCTTCTTCTTTATCAAGTTAATTAGTCTGAAAGTCGACATGTTGGTACCGAATTCATATAGTGTTCACTCAACAGAGTCTTTAAAGTCAAGAGTCACTCGAGCAGGATTCATATATGAAAAAAAAAAAAAAAAAGATGTTAATTATATACATATAATTAATAAGTATAATAATAATAAAAAATAAAAATCTATATTTTTGTATTATATACATATGTCATTAATAAGTATAATAAACATCAATTATGACTAAACTTTTTTATAATTATGAGTAATAACAAAAAAATTAAGTTAATATTACATTTATGTGGCCTAAGAACAATAAATAATTATCTAATATGTATACTTATATATTTAATTAATTATTAAGAATTATAATAATTATTAGAATTATTTAATTTTTATATTTAATTTATTTATGATATAAGTATTATAATGAATTATTAAATTATTAATTATAATTAATAAAATAAATTATTAATATATATATATATTAGTTATTATTAGTACTTATTAATTAATAATTAAAAACTATAATCATTATAATTATTTTCTTTTTTCTATTTACTTTATTTATGTTATAAGTATTATAATGAAATATTAAATTATTAATTATAATTACTAAAATAAATTTAAAAAGTTTATTTTATTTTTTTATCTACTAAATTAATAATTATTATAATTATTTACTAAACAATAAATAAATAATTACCTTATTTAACAAGGTATTAAAATTATGCATCCTAAATAATTATTATAATTTATCTTTATTTAAGTATTATTATAAATTTATTTATTTATTTATGAAGTTAGATATTTAATATTATAATTAATTAATTTATCAAAATATTTAACAATAAATTAATTAATACTATGGGACCGGGCAGGCCTAGATGTGGACCAATAACCAATAATTAAAAAGGTTGACTGTTGAAACAGATAAATTTGTTAGTCAATTCATTAAACTTACACGAGGAGAAATGGAGTAGACAGCTGGCCAGCAAATTTCAAGGTGTAAAAGGTTGACTGTTGAAACAGATAGGACCACGAAGCCAACCCGACCGGCCAATCGGCCCATCCCTTGTTAATCTATTTGTAGATGCTCCACAAGCAGATTCGATAGGATCGGCTAACAATTGCAGATTCGATCCATGGCCAGTTGCTTTTCTCTCAGTCTATCTATCTCCTTCTGAGAAACATCGACCTCTATTCATTGATCATGGCTCCATCTCCGTCTCCTTTTATGAGGGATGCTCCCCAGTTTCACAAAGCGCTACGTTGCCCACGTCTCTTTCTTCTCGTTACGGTTGGCTTCCACTTTCACTTAAATTCTACGTTACCCATTGGATTCTCATTCCTTCTTCCACNCAAAAATAATTGGAATAAGATATATGTGTTTTTACTGGATAATGATTCAAAATTTCATTTCAATTCTATCCTTACTTAAATTAATAATGGGCCTTATTGAGCAACTTGATGGGGGGTTTAGTCCAAGTGTTATAACTTCTATCAAAGGCTACAAAAGCCCAACAAGAAACAGTGTAAGCGAACCAGGAATTCTCGAGCCCAAAAGATTTTTTTCCCCATTACAATTAATTATAAAGGTGTATTTGAACGAAACATAAATTTATTGCTCTCAAATTCTATGCAATTGTGACTGTGCATCTTACAAACAGATAAGGCATAGGTTTATATCAGAATTCGGCTTTGCACGATTCAAATCAACAGGCTAGCCACATTTCTATTCGGTCCACTAGTTCTTCCTCGCAAAGCCATGTGACCAGCCTTCCCCATCTAAGCTTTTGGACCAGCTCACCATGAAGATTGTTGGGCCGCACCCACACTATAATGTAATAATTGCATTATAGTGGGTATAGATTAGTGATAAAAGTGTGATTCTGAATCTGTTTCCACTGAATCTATTTTGTTAATAATTCTAGAAAAATATGAATGTGTGCTACTTAATACAAAGCATAAGAAGAAAAAAAAAATACTTCGAAGATGAAACAATTCGCTACATAATAGTCAAGAATTTTCGATGGTTTCAAGTCAGAACAACCTACTATGAGTAGTGGGCCTTAAGTTAAGCCTTGGTTAAACCATGAAAGTCTTAATATTATGATGCCTTTCAAATCCTCCAGTTATTGTCTTATTATTGGATAACTTATAGAGTTCATATCCATCTATTTTGCATCTCTACATCTAATATTGGGAATATTATACACAATAAGTGCATTAACTCTACCACTGTATCTTTTGTTTCATTTATTTTGGAACAATCACAAACACTTTATTGAAAACAATTTTCATAAGCATTTGGAACATTTCAATTTTTTTTTTTTTTTTTTACCGAGTATTTGATCATTTAAGTATTAATCAATATTCAATTGATTGGTCTAAGAGCTTCGGGGAATCTCCGAGATATGTTTGCTGATATTATTTCATAATTACAATGTATCTTCATTTAATAAATACCTATCAATATAAAAAATGCTAGAGCTCTATGAACCCTTCTAAATCACGGAGTTGACCTCTTCTCTATTAGTATAAACTCCAGACACCCCATTACTTAAAAAAGCACCTCTAGAAATTTTAAAAAGTTTAAACTTACACTCCAAGCCCATTTCAATGTCAAACATATCCTTATTGAATTTAATAAATAAAATAACATTGTTTTATCAAAATATTCCATTAAATCTCTATTAGATTTGTTTCTTTTGCTTTAATTGGATAATTCTGGACTTACAAATTTTGTATAGAATTGATGTGCCACCAAATGAGTGGATGAGTGAAAGAAATTTATCAATTTAATAAGTAAATATTTAAACAAGTACGAATGATGCATTAATTAAAGAGTTTTATGTCACATTAGTTTCTATACAAAGTTTGTATGTGTAGCACTACTCTTTTTAATTTTCTTGTTTATCCATATATCAGTTTCAACTAAATCTTTCAAAACCTAATCAAAATATTCTTTTGTCTTGTTCGAAGAAATATTTTCTGATTTTTCTAATTAGAATCTTTAATTTATGTTTGATGTTCTTCAAAATCAAAACTCTTGCCCTATGCATAGAGGAAATGGGTTTTTTAACTTTTTTTTTTTTTTGGATAAATCAATTGATTGTTGTTGTTTGTTTCTAGTGTGATGCATCATTGATTACTGTAATAGATCTGCATATTTAGATTAATGTATGATATATGATATCATTCCTCACATATAGTTTATAATCTTATAGTGAGAAATTTAATAATAAGATAAGGTACACTTAAGTAGGTCACCGAGATTTAATCTCGAGAAGCGCTTCATTTTAGATAAACTTCCTAATTATTCAATTCACACCTAACTCACGGAGTTTCTATAATTGAACAAGTGCTTTATGACTAATGGATATGACATAAATGTTGTTTAACGAACATTAATTAAGGTTATCAACTCGATCCAATATCAAAACAAACAAGAGTAGATGGTATGGATTATTTTATTTTAAGTGTTTAGCCATGATAGGGCTTTTTCTTTGGATCTATAAATTTCTGAGTATGTACGCCATTTAAATTATAAATACATCAATCAAAGAGGTAACTTAT
>JANKKB010014991.1:0-24856 GCA_026225775.1 Bursera palmeri
GGGTCTTTGTTAGTTTCAATTCAGTGGGATGTAAAGTTTGACTAAAAAATTTAATGGGGGGTTCAGAGTAAATACCCCTTTCTCTAAAGAACAAAGTAAAATAAAAACGAAAGTTGAACACTCTTTTGCGGTTAAACCGCCTCTGGATTCACCAAAATAAAGCGTTTCATCATTTACCCAAGCCAGCTATAGGCTAATGAGTAAATACGATGGAAAGACAGAAGACTTAAAGAGAGTTGAGGTCAAAGGGTTAATTTGTAGCTTTCGTGAAATGTAAAACAAACTTTTGTGCGTACGGGTGAGAGTTTTCACTTTACCATACGCAAAACAATTTGCTACGTTTTAAATGTACATGAAATACTACAATAATGTTGCTACTCATCCAATAAAAAAGTCAAACTTGAAGTGCTTTAATATCATTCCCTTGAGAAGCACTTTCATTTCCATTGCTTGCTTGAGTCTGCAAATCTTGGTCATCCATTCTCCTTCTAATACCAAATTTTCCTAGGAGGGTCTCTCCCCAATCCCAAAGATGCAAGACAATGAAAGTGCCAATCCCTCCTATCAAGCCATAAGCTATCGAATATGTCGTTGGCATCAATATTAAGGTCACAAATGCAGGGATGGCTTGCCTCATATCAGTCCAATCAACCTCCACCACTGATCTCATCATCAAAACCCCAACCAAGATCAACGGTGGCCCTACTGCCCATGCAGGAATTGATGCCAATAACGGGGTAAAGAAAAACGCCAAAAAGAAATACCCAGCTACCGTTAAAGCCGTCAGACCTGTTTTCCCACCTTCTCTTATCCCTGTAGACGATTCGATGAAAACCGTCACCGGTGATGTGCCAAGAAGAGACCCCACCACGATTGATGCAGCATCAGACATGAAAGCAAAATACTGGCCCTCGAAATCACCGTTAACGTCTGTGAATCCAGCAAATCTGGCCATTGAATATAGTGTTCCAGTGGTATCAAGTATGTCAACGTACAAAAATGTGATCAAAGCTTCCCAAAAATTGGCTTTCCGCAGACTCTTAAAGCTCAGGGCCCCAGCTGTGGTCTTGATCACGTGCACATCAACGACCTTTTTGAAATACTGATAAGCAGAATTCCCTGACGCAGTGTTGGGAAACGCCGTTACCCCTGTGTTACGGAACCACGAAATCATCGTTACGAAAACTATTCCGTAAATCATAGCCCCCTTAATACTTTTCACCAAACAATACGCAATTATGACAAATCCAACTATGCCAAGCCAAAATGTAGGACTCTCCATTCGATTGTTTAAGCACAAAATACCACTCGATACTGAACCTCCTGGTATCAAACTAACGCTGCCGTTAACTGCCGTCATAACTGGAGCCAACGACGCCCTGGAAGATCTAGGGCAGGCACCAAGAGTCACTAAAGTTGAAGAACTGTACCCTATAAGACCAATACCTTGATTGTTCTGTAGACCGATGAAGGCGAGAAACAAACCGATTCCGGCCGAGGAAGAAACTCGGACGGGTTTAGGAACGAGTTTAGCGAGTTTGGCTCGTAACCCAATAGCCGATATGAAAAGAAAAATCAAACCTTCAATGAAAATAGCTGTTAATGCACTTCCGTATGGCACGTTACCAGAGCCATGAAACCCTACAACTGTGTAAGTAAAGTAAGCGTTTGTCCCCATACCAGGAGCCAAAGCTAAAGGCAAATTTGCTAATGTACCCATTATTAAACAGCCGATAAGAGACGAAGCTACAGTAGCTACAATGAGGTCTTTACGAGTTTTTTCAAGGCAGTCCGAGTAGCCCTTGTTAACTGGCGGGAACTTGCATGAGTCATCGGGTTGGATGATTTGGTAAGTTGGTCCAGTGCAATTCGAGAGGTGAATATTAGCGTCTGAGCAGAGCGCGATGCAATCAGATACACTGCAGGTGCCACCAGAATCAGTGAGGATGCTCGCGTTGACTGCCAAAATGTAGGCCATCGTGAGAAACGTCGCCGTACCTGCTCGCAGCTCGGTTGTGAAGCTTGTGTTTCTCTCGGAGAGTTTGAATCGCTTCCCGACTCGTGTATTGGCGGCAAACGAGTTTAATCTGGTCGTGAAAGAGTGTTTCTGGGGTCCTGGTAGATTCGCCATTGGCAGAAGTAGATGTAAGAGAAATAAAAGTTTTGCTTTGGAGTTGTCTGATACAGTTTTTCAGAGAAAAAAGAGAGGTTCGGACGAAGTGGGCTTTCTCGTCGAAGAGATAATGGATTCCGTATAGGGATCGTTTTCCTCTTTAAGAAAGAAGAATAAAGACGATTTTATCTAAATGGTTCCTGAGATACCAAATCGATCATCTTTAGCATACTCTTAATAATGATAATGGTGGCCATTCGATCATGAAGATCAAGGTGAGGATCATCATAACCAAACATTCGAATAATGTTTGGAGTCTATAGAGTAAGTTTCGTGGGGCCGTTGTCTATTATTATGTAAGTTGTTGTATATCATTAGTAAGGAAGAGCTTTTACAAATCGGAGAAAGCAATGTAAGAAGCATTTGTCCTTTTACCATTGAGTTCTATATGCGAGAACTAATGAATTTGTTAATTTGCATCTATAGTTTCTTGGTTCAAGGTAAAATGGGTGCTATTTTTCTTTTTTATTATATGCTTTTGAGTGGCATTTTTGGTTAGAGAGGAACTCCAGAAGAGTCATATAACTAAGATGTACTTACAAATAGAAGAATAATATGTCCTTTAGCAATAACAATAAGACAGCTCAACACCAACCATCACCAAATCAGGACATTCTAAAAATGTCTCAAAACAGTGACAGAGACCAAAAACCCCAAAATTACCTCCACAGCTCCAGATTAAGAAGAAAACTCACTAATCAATAAGATAATTACTTTCCCAGTGCAATAGACAAGGAAAAAGAGACTTTCCGAAAATCCAAAGACACTGTACTAGAAAAAGGCACTGAAAATAAAATTTTATCCGTAAAAATCGTTTTCTTCTAAGAGATCATCAATATTTCCTTAGTTCCTCTCTAACCAATTCATAAAAATAAAAATAAAATAAGATAACTATCTCTACACAATTCTGCAAAATTAGAGCATATTTTCTCCTCTCCCAAAGGCATGCATGCAATGCAACCATGCATGTTTCTCGATCATCAAAGAAACTTAAGAACAATAAGTCTTACCATTCTAAATAGTAATACAACGATAATTTCTCCCATTTATATATCTAGTTACCGATTTCATTTCCTTGAGACTTCACAATAATGTATGTTATAATGGTAACTTGCCAGGATGCATGGACATGTATGCTTGTTCCACTTGCTTGATATTGTCATCTATTTCCTTATACCGATCGATGACCAGATGCATCTTAATGTTACATCACATAATTACAGTTTCCTTAATCTGTGCAAAAGATTCCTCAAACCAACTTGGGAGGACGAGAATAATCTGTACTCCAAAGAGTAAAGAGAAATGGCCAATTGGGTCCACCCTGTTTTGACATGGCTTCACTTTGAAAGCTATTCAAGAAGTGCGACACTGTTGATGCGTTACTTTACAGTGTGCACATGAGCTTGGTAGTGGGCTCGACTGTTGCCTTCCCTCTAGTGGAATGTAATTGGGCGGATGAAGTTGCAAATTTGAGTTCCCCAAGATATCCTTATTGTTGTTTCATTGCATAAAAAGAGATTCATCTCCCTTTATAGAACTTCTGATCTCAGATGAAACATATATATCTTTTCTTTCAGCTCTCTTCCAACGATCATTAGTACTGTAGTGTTCAGAACAATCTGTTATCTATAAGCTTGAAATGATTTATTCACTTTCTATTTCTTCATTGGCTTTTCTTTTTTGGATATATTTGCTTATCTAGGAATTATCTATCATGCAATGTCATGCTTTAGGTGATCTGATTGCTACATGCCAACTTATTACTTGACGTTTGATAGTCTGAGGGAAAGGTATGGAGCTATGGACCACCCTTAAAGCTAGCTATAGCTTCTTAATTTATATGACATTGACGCAGTCCCACGATTATGTTTCTTCATCAACCACCTTGGAGTGGGCTACCCTATCCAATGAGCTAGGAAAAGGATTAATAACAAACACTACTTCCAGAAAATGGCCAATAATGCATATATGGTAGTAAAAAATTACCAAACGAACCAGAGTTCTAGTAATTAAGAAATTTACGCAACCAGTTGTTTCTTCTTCGCTTCCCTTATGGGAATCTAAAAAGCATCGACTTGTTATCCAATTTAATGTGTAAAAGTTTCATCATCAGATAAAGAGCATTCAGAGCTTTGATGCACGCCAAACCAGCGGTGGAATTGACATAGAATGAGTGCCTATTTAAAAAACTTTTTAAGAGTGGGACCGCTTCTAATGGATTACAGAGAAATGCAACAATTAGTTCCTTTTCCACTTTTGTTGGTTGAAATGAGGCTGTAAAAAGGTCTCTCTCTCTCTCTTACTTCTTTGTTGGAAAAATTAGTGCTTACTCTGTTCACCTTTTGATAAACATTTCGGGTTCCACATATCCAGCTTAGGAATATTAGAAACTATTTTGAGTTGGCCCCTTTTTGTTAGAACTCGAATTATAATTTCTAATTCTAAAGCATTTTGTAATATAATTAACTTGTTTTTACACACTTGATTATTTGCCATGCGTTAGAATTTAGGAGTTAATTAGCAGTCTCTTAGACTTGTATTATTATTATTTTTCGAAATACCCTCCGTTAAATTAGCTCAGAAAATAATCAGGGTTAGAATTTATCAGCAACAATAATAAAGGCTCCAATAAAGTCAAGTTAATAAAAAAGTAGTTTTGGAGTTGGCAGCAGAAAGTGAATTTGACTCTGTGAAACAGTAAAAGTACCCAGTTAATGGTGGTCGGTTATATATATATATTTGACTAAGCTCCAAAGGAGTAGCACGATATATATTCTGCAATATGGTTGATATGCTACCTACTGCCTTGGCAGATTAGCAACTTGCCTTCCATGCGTTTGCCTTTTCTGGGATTATTGTTCGACATTTTGTCATTTTCTTCTTGGGTTGTTCACACGTGTCCTACACTTTGTTTACTGAATGTGTTTAACTGTTTATCGTTGGTTGACATGTATTACACTAATAAGGGAATCGATTGCCCTTGAAGCATCCATCCAGAGATTCCAGACAGTACTTTCTGGGCTTTGATTTGCGTGGGGATTGGGCCTTTACAAGCTTTGATAGCCACCACAAGTGCTAAGACGTTTCTGGCTTTCTCCCAAATGATTAGTAATATTCTTTAGCCGCTTCCGCAACATTATCCTTTTAATTGTGTCCAACATGATTAGTAATATTCTTCACCTATGGCCACAACAATATGCTTTTAATTGTGCAGAAAACAAGTAATTTACACTTATATTTGCTGCAAATTGATGTTTTATGGGTGCATATATATTTTATCAATTCTACAATGAATTGTTATATACACATTGGATATAATTTATCCAAAAAAAAAAAAATTCGGTTTATAAGAGAAGGGTGTCCAAATACTTGTAAAATCAATTGTGAAACGTTACCTACTAGATGTATGACTCAATTAGGTTGTTAGATGAACAGATAAATTTCCGTCATAAAGAAAAATCAAATATACTAAAACCATGTTAGTTTAATTGGTAGAATGCAATTTGGAGACTGGCCTACAAATTTATTGTCATCTGGGACCTGGCATTTGTTCTTGATTTAGACAATTTAGGGATTGCGAGTGAAGTTTCAAGAGGAGGGAGGTAAGCCTAAGTGCTTTTGGGCCTCTGCTATTCATTTCCCATGCTATGCTTATAATTGATACAAACGCTAGTTCAATTTAGCGGAGACAAGCATAAGATGCCTATGAACTTTTGGTCTCCTATCAGTCTGAGTTCAGTCTTGAGTTCTTTGGATGTCAGTAAAAATATATCTGGGCCTTGATGCCTCTTAAGCTTCGGCCTTTTCTCCCTGTATTTGATAACACATACAATATATAAAGAGATTTTAGAGTTAAGGATATTAGACAATAAGTTATTTCATCCATTATCTAATTACTATTAAGTTTGTCATTGAACCTAAAAGTTTAAGTTAATAAATATAAATTCAACACTAATATTATCTTTAATAGGTCATTTCATGTATAAGAGTTTCACCAATTCATACAGATCGGATCTCACAAACATCTTTTCATAAACTTGACCTAAAAAACTTAAATTAATATATATTAGATTCAACGTTAATTTTAATTTTTAATAATTACACGTATATTTTAATTATATTTTAATCATTGAATAAAAAAATATATTGTATTTAAAACATTTATAAAAAAATATATTAAAGTGTATTTAATCTAGTAATCATTGAATAATAGATTGCAAGAGTGAGTTAAAACAAACTAATGATTGATATATTATTAAGCAATAGTATATTAAAATAAATAATATCTCACATATATATCAAATAAATAAAAACACACCGTGTGCACGTGGCTAGCATTTAACGAATTTGCTATAAACCAAATCTATTTGAATTTAATCAATTTCAATTAAGGATGAGATGTGATTAACAAAGTATAATAAATGATTCAATTAAACTTCATGTCATACTCGAGTCGTGCCTGTACAAAGCTTTTTGTTATCTGCATAGATAACACAAACAAAAATTGCAAAATTACCATACACGACCCCGAACTCTGTCGTACACTAAAATACAAATACAAATACAACTGTTGAACCGGGAAGATCGAACTTAGACCGGTCTAAACGGTCCGGTTGAGCGCATTGTTATAAATTTTGTTTCCCCTACTTTCCCTCAATTTCTTCTCCATCTCTCTTATCTTTTTCTTCTCTCTCACAGTTTCTTCGCTGGTAAAACAAAAACAAAAACAAAAAAAAAGGGGAAAAAACGAACGGGCGCACCGACACGAATCGGCCGACACGACCCGGAACAACGGTTTCAAATCGTCACCAATATTTCAGCTCTCATTTTGCCGATATAATTTACGTATAATATTATTCGTCATGGACTCCAAATCTGTAAGTCTCGAAATCCCTCACCCATTCGATTAACGTGAAACCTTCAGCTGCGTAGGACACCGTTTCGCTGCTCGAAACCCTAAAATCGATCGGTTTCCATTGATTGAATCCTCGGTTGCCGAAATATTTTGAAGGTTTCTCTTATTTGGAAAGATTTCGATTTCGATGAAAGCAATTAGGGTTTGGAAGGATTAATGTATCGATATTCTATTTGGATAAGCTGAAAAGCTAGGTTTAGGGTTTTCGATCGGGGGAAGTTGCATTTTGGGAAGTTTGTTTATTTTCTAGGGTTTGATTTGAAAATAGTATAATAGCTGAGGGGTTAGGAGGATAATGTGTATATTGTGTGTGATTCAGAAGTGGTCTCGCCGGGTTGCTACGATGCTACCTTGGTTAGTTATTCCACTTATAGGGTTGTGGGCTTTGTCTCAGATTTTACCACCGGCTTTTCGATTTGAAATCACGTCGCCGAGGCTGGCATGCGTTTTTGTGCTTCTGGTTACTCTGTTTTGGTATGAAATTTTGATGCCTCAGCTATCAGCTTGGCGTGTGCGTAGAAATGCACGGCTAAGGGAGAGGAAGAGGTTTGAAGCTATTGAATTGCATAAGCTGAGGAAAACCGCTACTCGAAGGTGTAGGAATTGCTTGACTGCTTATAGGGATCAGAACCCAGGTGGTGGTCGTTTTATGTGTTCATATTGTGGTCATATTTCGAAGAGACCAGTCTTGGATTTGCCTGTGCCACCTGGGGGTATGGGGATTTCAAATTCTGGGATTATTAAGGATCTTGTTGGGAAAGGTGGGAAGATTTTGAATGGTAAGGGGTGGTCTGAGAATGGATGGATGTGTGGCCAGGATTGGTTGGAGAATGGGAATTGGGTTGGTGGGTCAATTGCTGGGAAATCTAACCATTGGCGGAAGAGTGGGAGTGGGATTTTTGGAGGAGATGACAGCTGCTTGACTGAGAAGTCTTATTCAGGAGTCGTAATTTTTGCCTGCAAGTTGTTGACCTCTTTCTTCTTGAGCATTAGATGGCTTTGGAGAAAGATTTTTAGAATTAGTTCGTCAAGGGAAGATTCTTCTTCTGATGCAGAACATAGGGGGATGATGGCCAAGAGAGGTGAGAATGGGACAAATTACCATGAAAGTAGAGGAGAGAAAGCACGCAGAAAAGCTGAAGAGAAGAGACAGGCTAGGTTAGAAAAGGAGCTTTTGGAGGAGGAAGAGCGAAAGCAGAGGGAGGAGGTTGCAAGGTTGGTGGAGGAAAGGAGGAGGCTCAGGGATGAGAAGATGGAGGCTGAAAAAGAACGTGGCAAAACTTCACCTACTGTCAAGGAGAAAGATAGTAAGAAAGAAGTAGAAAGGAAGCGTCAGGAAAGAAGAAAAGAGAGAGACAAGGGGTCTAGTAAGAGCAACTCTGATGTAGAAGAATTAGAAAAAAGAGCTGGAAAGGAAAGTGAGCGGAAGCGTGATTCAGATAAGAAGAGTGAGAATGATCGTCGTGAACATCAGAAATCTGGTTCAGATATTGTTAGGAGTCATGGTTTGGAAACAGGACATGGAGGAAAAACTATGACTGCAATTAATTATAGCCGGGGAAATGCTGGGACTAGGTACTTGGATCGGATGAAGGGTACATTTTTGTCTTCCTCAAAAGCTTTTAGTGGAGGTAGTTTCTTTGGAAAGGGTGCTAATACTCCTGTTACTGTTGCGAAAGAAAACAAGTCTAACAGTCATGTAGATCATTTTTACACTTCTGTCTATAGGAGAGATGTTTATCCATCGGACCGTGCTGGGAAGATAATGAATGGAGATGATAAAAACATCAACCGCCCTGTAAGTTTTCGTAGTAGAGATATTTTTTTCCTACCTGCACTATTTAATATGGTATTGCAAATATTTAACCTTCTTCACGCCAAGATATGCGTCTTTAATTTTCTTCTGAATCTATTTCCCATGTCATGCATGTTCCTAGTAAATGTGTCAGTGGCTATTTGGGTGATTCCAACTTTAACGTTTTTGATTGATGACATCAGAGATATTGTTGCTTGAGTTGACCCAATTTTAAATCAAATTTAACTCAAATTTAGCAACCATGTCCTTTCCCTATTTCTTCCCTGTTATGCATTTTACCTATGACTTAATTCATTGCGAATTTGTGATCTTTGAGTTCAAGAATCTACATATTTCTATTTTTTAGTGTCTCGTATCGGTGATACCAATATTACAACATTGAGCTGTTCACTGTAGGTTCTTGCTGAGCCACAACCAAGGACAACACCAAAAAAATCATGGCAACAATTATTCACTAGATCATCATCTGTTCCTTCAACTTCAAGTGCAAATGTGATTAGTAGACCAAACCCAAAGTTTCCAACAGAAGTTCAGAGTGCAACATTACCTGCTCAGTCATCACCAATGCAAACGTTTGATAATCCCATCAATTTTGGGCTGCCATCACCTTTTACACTGTCTACCTATCCAAATGGATCAGCTAGCAGTAGTTTAGGTTTTTCTCCTACAATTGAACCAATTCTACCACGTGTTGGAGATGGACCTCATGAATTTATGCCTGAAGAGACAGAGCTTTTTGAAGATCCATGTTATGTTCCTGATCCAATATCCTTGCTTGGGCCTGTTTCTGAGTCACTTGATAATTTCCAACTGGACCTGGGCACTGGTTTTGCAACAGATATGGGATTGGAAAGGCCACATGTTTTGAAGAATGTATCTTCTTCCTCTGAAGCCAGTAAGCCATCTCCAATTGAGTCTCCATTGTCAAGATTGCGAGTTGCTGATGAGAAGCATAACAGTTCTAATTGGTTTCCTAGTACCCCAAAGGCTAAAGATATGCACACATTTTCTGTGGATGATACAAATGCAATTGAGAAGGGAACATGGCAGATGTGGACCAGTTCTCCTCTTGGGCAGGATGGTTTAGGTCTGGTAGGTGGATCGCCAAGCTGGATTTTACCCCCAGAAACGAATAGATCAAACAAGGAAGAGTTTGCACACCCTTCTCAAAAAACTATGGCATCACTTTTTACAAAAGAGGATCCAGTCCTTTCTGGCACTCATTCTCCTCAGAAGGTTTTTCTTGGTAGTGGTCAGAATGGTGGGACATTTAGCCCTGTTACTGAATCAAGTGATCGTGATCCTTGGTTACAGAATGCTTTCTTTGCTCCATTGTCGGGCAACGACCACTTTTCTCTCAAAGCACAGGAGGACAGTACTCAAAATGAGATGGTGTATGGGAGTCCCAGTGGATCTACAACCAACCAGTCATTTGAGCTGTCTCCAGCCAATTGTTGGTCCAAGTAAGGGCTTTAAACTTTAACACTTGCTATTTTAATTCTCTACTTTCTCAGATAATGCAAATGATATGAGTCAGGTTACAAAAAAAAAAAATGTGCTTATTTTAAAACGTGTGGTTTAGGCGCACAAAAAGCATATTGGCTAGTGATTTTGAGGCCCCACTTCTTGATTGGAGGGGATACCGAAGCCCTTTGCCCTTCCGTTCCTTGGATAGATAGAGAGGGAGGGCAGAGCTTTTAGTATTTTCATGTTGTTAAAGAGTTGAACAATGAAAATAGACGAAATATGATATTAGCAAATTTGGCTTTTAAATTGGTGATATGTATGGTTAGTATTTTGAGTAGCTAGGAATCTTGGCAAACATCTTGAGCTGTATTTGCCCGCTAATGGTGATTTCTGTATGTTGATACTGAAATGACTGGTAAAAATTTGTTCCAAAATGGTGGAAGATGTAAGAAATAAGATAGATACTTATTTTCTGCTTGTCATTATAAATTAGATACATAAGCTCTCTTGTAATTTACTGAGGGACTCTTAGCAATGGATAGTTCATCAAGTCACCATAAAGGTCGTGGGACTATGTGTTGTTATATATTCTGTAATATCTACGCTCCCACCAATGGCGTGATGATTTGTTATAAATGGATCATATTTGGAGTATTAATATATAGGTAGACATTGCCTACCAAGTCTCTTTAGCAGTTGTGGCATTGCATTAGTATTAGATGTTCACAGCTAAAACTTTCTTTTAGAGAAGCTACTGTTTTTTATAGGAGCATTTCTGTCATTTACATAGGCTATCTAATACTCAAACCACTAAATATGATGACTGCTGATGGATTATGTGCTGATGCATCTATCCAAAAGGATATAAGGCTTGTTTAATTTTAAAATCTCTGCTCCTTCATTGCTGATTGTTGCACATATTTTGCATTAACTTTTAATCTTCTTGTGCAGTTTTTAAATTTCACAGTTGGAATTGTTTAAATTTTGATTTAATTTCTCATTGTGAAATTAAGAGGTCAATTAATGTGGATCTGCATTTAAATTTTTACAACTGTATCCAATGAGTTAGTCAAACAAAGCATGCTCTAATTACCGGCGAATCTAATAAGCTTAGCCCTCCTAGTAGGATTAGCCTCTAAGTGGATAGTTATCACATTTACAATCCGTCTTTGGGGCAGTGTCCTTTCCTTGTAAGTCAGTACTCACAGGATAAAGTGAACCTAGAGGGCCTTTTTTTCATATTAGTGAGATCTTGTACTGTAGATTAATGGAGTAGTTAAGTTTTGACTTTCTTTGTGGTTTCGGTGACTGATTTATGGATTTAACTCTGTCTCATCGTTGTCCTTCACTAGAACTCATGATATCTTAGCCAATCATTTTTTTCCTTCTTTTTATTCTGTCATCCATAGGTATCTTAAGCTTGGTAGTTGAGTGTTGTCTAAGTGTGGTGTTTTTATTTTTAATTTTTTTTTTGGGGTCCAAGTGGGTTCTGTTCAGCTCCCCAAAATTCCAGGAAGTCATTATTGCTTGATTGATTGTTTTTTCAATGCTTAGTCTATCTTTCCAAGATCAGATGCTTGGTTCACTGCAGTTATTTTCATAATCAGTCCATCTTGGTTCAGATCGTGTAGGCCTTTTTGTTATGCTCTTCAATGTGTAATTTAAGTGGCATTCTTGTTTAAGATGTCGTGATGGTTGTCTGATTCTTGTTTTACTTTGTGTTCTATTTGGCAGAAAGGATTGGCCTGCACAGACTATGGGGGAAGCTGTTGGAAAGTCATCTGTCTCGAGGCCCCATATAGGGGGTTTATTTCCTAACTCAGATGTACAGTCACTTTGGTCATTTGAATGAAAAAGGGAAGTGACAGTGTGAGGGACTTAAAATACGCCTCCTGTTCACAAGAGGCAAACAACCTCTTTTGGGGGGAGAGTTTAGAATACTGGACACATTGTATCTTCCTTCTTCTATTTTATAAGGGAGATTGACATTTACTTACATTAGCTTGGATAGGTGTATACACGTGGCATGCATTCACTTGTGCATCAGGCAGCGGCTAGGGATGTTAAGTTTCTTATTCATTTGACTCACTTTTCTGCTTGGGGAAGGGGGTTTCCCTATTTCGAGGGAAATTTGTTCTGTGGAGAAAAGAGCTATTCCTCTTATTAGTTGCTTACCTTTTAAAATCAAATCAGCAGTTGAATGGATGTACAATTCGATGGCACAAATTCTCTCCTGTTCATAAATCATTTAGTTTAGTTATTACCTTTTCCATTGAGTTGGGTTTTTTTTTTTTTTTCTAATAAACTCCTTGGAGATCTCCCCCCTCCCAACTGGTAAGGCTAATTTATAAATTCAAAAGGCCAAATCGCTTTTTAACTTTTTTTAGTAGATAGACTGGCACGGTAAGGCTGGTGTAGATTCTATTGGGCTTGGCATGGTTGCTTTGGACCGCTGTAGCTAGCTCTTAGAAATGAGTCGACTTCCTGTTGGCAGTTGCTTCAAAGCTTGGTTGTTGATTTTGCTGGTCTTTTAATGTTGCTTCTGGGTTTTCTGTTGCCTTGTTAAAGGGGAAGCAAAGTCTCACATTGGTTGAACCTTAGTGTTTATGCATTTAATTCCAATGGGTGCTCAGTTCTACCCAATTACCCATGCTTTTGAGATTGGATTCACATCATTAGATGAGCCAATTAAATTTATAGAATGTTCTCCGTGTTCTCTACTAATAGAGTGTGTAGCAATAGGAAGGGAAAATATAACTAAAACCAAGCAACAATAGGATGTTCTTTAGCTCATAAAAGTATTGCAACAAGTACATAAAACATAGTGCAGCGTTCGAATTACATTACCTAGATCAGCCTGGCCTTGGCAAGGTCTCAATCATCCCATCAATTGAAAAGAGTATCTTTTTTGTTTTTTTTTTTTAATATATATTTCTCAAAATTTCCTACTTAAAAATTTATTTCCTTATTTTTCAGGTTCTAGATGAGACTTTCTTTTAGTTTTTGAAAAAATCAATTCCCCTCTTTAGTGCGTTGTAACAATTATTCTGTAGATTAACCCTCAACAAAAATAAAAAAAATAATAAAAAGCTCTTCTTCTTTTTTTTGGCCCAACGTTGCAAAACCCTCCTTTCGACCTACACGTTGGTGAATTTGCATCCCAAAGTTGAGCGAAGAATGGTTTGGCCATGTCTCCTCAAGATTCAAGAATCATCACCATTATGTTCGTAATTTATCTGCTTCTTGCTCATCAAATGTATTGGTGGTATTCCTTCAAATTACCATTTAGGCTTTTAATGATATGCTGATTGTCTACTAACATTTAAAGTTTTGGTATTCATAATAGAGTGAGATTGTTTTGATTTAATTTTTTACTTTAAATTGAGGTACTACTCTTGAAGTTTGATTTAATATTTCGATACAACTTGAAATTAAAGCATTTTATATCCTCGCTCTCAATTATTTCACAATCTAAACAATTTAATCATCTTTCATCTTCAAACAGTATAACTTCTGTATATTCCATTCAACAATTCAATGATCTTTCACCTTTAAATCGTATAATTTTTGCATGCCAAAGTCTACAATAAATAGATTATAACTTGAAATAAAAGAGAATCGGATCCTTTCTCTCAGCTTAGGCATAGATCTTTTCCTCTTTAGTAAATGTTGAAGGCCTATATCTTTCATTAACGGTAATATCATCGCATGGAAGACCACCAAATGGCATTGATGTAAGACCAAATCTCTTTGATTTCAAGAGAAATTCTCTTTGTTTTAGGCTTTGCCTACCAAGTAGGGATAATTTATAATGTATTAAATTTTATATTTCGTGTAACGCTTGGAACTGAAACGGAGAAAGGTTTCTTAATATTTTAATTTAAGTAAAAAAAAAAAAAAATTATAATAGCATATTGCCATCACAATTTCCTCTCTCGTATAATTGAATTTTAATCTTTAATAGATCATTACGTCATTTGTTTGGAACTATAACATCATATTCCTTAATTTGTATTCTTCTTAGATTTTTTTGTAAATGAACCTAACTCAGATATGACCTGTGAGTTCCCGAACCAAAAGGAACAATGTCCTGCATCCATAGACAACGTCCAAATCCTGTACAAGATTCAACTACAGAACTGACCCTCCACCGTTTTGGCAAACTTGAGAGCTATAGTACTCTTAACTTATATTCTCGCGGAGGTATACGCTGCCCACATCAGAGGATCAGTCAAAAAGCTCCTAGTTTCTCACGTTTCCGCTTCTCACATAGATGGGCACTAATAACGAACTTAATAGAGGAAATAAAAAAGAGAGAAATGAATTGAACATATAGTAATGCGTGGAAAGAAGGAAAAGTATAACAGAATCTTCGTACAAGTCATAAAGCACCCATATCAAGCTTAACAGATAATACGTTATATTGCATTAATCAAAAGATAACACTGCTAAGGAAGGGACCTAGAATTATAAATATAATTTTCATGAATCCTGAGCTGGAGAAACCTGCAATGGTAATGCTTGACAGGGCAGTAACTCTTGTTGCTCGGATGGTAGCATTAGTGGTTCTTGGTGTTGCTGCTCACCTTGCCAAGTCCAAACAATGTCCTTGAGAGCTGGTCTTATCTCTTCTTTCATTGTCTTCTGGTACTCCAGCGTATCTCCGCTGTCCTTTTTCAGCTCAACCAAGTGGAAAAATGGAGTGATTTCAAAGATTTCTGCATCAATGCCCAACACTCCTTTCCTGCCTTCCTTGGAGCCCTCCATTTTCAGGAGTCCTCCATCTTTCTTCTTTACTTTCAGCCTAAGCCGCTTAGCAATATCTTCAAGCTTAGAGATAATGGTAGAGGCTGGCTTGTTGGATGTGAATCTCACTTCCTTCCTTCGCTCTCTCTCCTCAAACAGACCAGACAAGTCAAAGCCTGAAGAGAAGGAAATGATATCAAAAGCGTTCAAGTTGCAAGGCTTCGGCAATTCACTCTTTGACTCTGCCATAATACTGCAACTTTCATTCAGACTAAATACCGCATCAGCATCCAGAGGGGGTGCTTCTTTACCATCTGTTTCAGAAACAATGGGTTTTTCCAGTCCCTTGCGGAACCAAGAATTTTCCATAATTTTGGCTATGGAGATCCTTGTACTTGGGTTTGGATCCAAAATTTTTGACAGCAACCTGCGTACTTCAGAGGCAAACCAGTTAGGGAATTTAAAATCTGCCTTACCAATCTTCCTATACAATTCCATCAGATTTGAGTCATGGAATGGAAGAGAGCCAGCCAGGAGAACATACAAGATCACCCCACAGGACCATATATCAGCTTTGGACCCATCATAACCTTTTCTATTAATCACTTCTGGAGCAACATAAGCCGGGGTCCCACAAGTTGTATGAAGCAAACCATCTTGATGCTTAGATTCAGCTAGTGCACTCAATCCAAAATCTGAGACCTTGAGATTCCCATGCTCATCCAACAGCAGGTTTTCTGGCTTTAGATCCCGATGGCAAACACCTCTACTGTGGCAGTAGTCAACAGCACTGATCAGCTGTTGAAAATATTTCCTAGCAGCATCCTCCTTGAGTTTTCCTTTGGCTACCTTGTTGAAAAGCTCACCACCTTTAACGTATTCCATTACAAAGTAAATCTTGGTTTTACTAGCCATAACCTCATAAAGCTCCACCACATTTGGATGTCTAATCAGTCTCATGACAGAAATTTCTCGCTTAATCTGATTAATCATCCCAACCCTCATCACCTTCTCCTTGTCAATAATCTTAATAGCCACACTCACACCAGTTTTAAGATTCCTAGCGTGGTGGACCTTTGCAAAGGTTCCTTGTCCTAGTAATTTCCCCAGTTCATACCGTTGCATCAATATGCTCCCTTTGTTTTCCATTCTCGGTTAATTATCTCTATACACAATAAAATCTAATCACCCTAGTGATATGTATGTGATAAAGGCAAACCTAATACAGAATCGATTTCAATAACAAACACACCTAACCATCTTCACAGACATCAGGCTTTAACATAACACTTTCCCTGAAATTTCTAGCCCCACTGGGCCTTGGAGTGGACAACTGAAGGGGGCTGTAAGTTAAATGTTGGATCTCATCAAGGATAAAAAAGTGCAGCCCAGATGGAACTAACACTTCACCAACCTCAGACAAATTCTCAACTTTCAGGCACATCTTTCTGCATTCCCTACTCTGTAGTTGTTTCGAACTAGAGAATACTGAAAAATGGCAAAGATTAACGATCAAATCTTGGCAGAATGGTAGAGAAAACACACCAGCAATAGGTTTAAGTTTTGATTTGGCTCCCAAATATCTCAAACAGTAGCCTGCAAAAATAAAATAAAACAATTAGGTCCAATAAATCCATATGATGACATCTCCATACAATATAAACATACAAAAATCAGATCTTTAATCACATGCTAAAATAGCTGGAGACTTGCAGTCAGATTAAACAACAGCTAAGACACTATTGAATTATGGGAATTTTGATCCTAGGATCTGTAAAAGTACATAATTTATAAATTATTTGGCGTTTGGAAGCATGAATTTGCCATAATTGGAGCAGAAAAATCAGCGTATGGCATATGCCATTCCTGAAAGGTACATGCCAAGAATATTCAAACAGCAAATCAAGAAGAACTTGTGAATCTTGGAAAAACATTCAACATGTGTTGTGAATCAAGAACAATTTCAAAGAGAAAAGTTCAAAACAAACATATTTACCCACATTTTACAGGACAAGAAATCGCATCAAGGGTTATTTTGTTAAAATAAATAAATAAAATTTTAAGCTGAACATGAGACTGCTTCCAGAAAATTATTAAAAAGAAGAAGAAGAAGAAGAATGCTGTATAAATTGAGGAGAGAGAGTGTTTTTTTGTTTACCATTTCGAGTTGTGAAGAAGATCTCTCTAAAAGTGGATGCGATTATACGTAGCAACTATGCGATGGCTCAAACAGAAAAGCAAAAGCTTGAGCTTAGTGACAAGAAGCACTTGTAAACTTGGTTTTTATATTCTGCCCAGCACAGCCGCGTATTCTTATCATTCTCTAGTTGACCATTTAGATTTACTGTTTTTTCCATACTGAATTACGCAACCAACATTCATCCACCCACCTATGAGTTACATTTGATTTCTGGTTTATAACATAATTCTGGATTCATACGGAGAAGCTTCGTCTAATCGTCTTTCACGTTTAATCATAATAAGCAGACAACCAGAACCAATTAGGACACGACACCTGCAAAGGTAAACGTCTTATACTCTCAAGTGGTTCAAGTTCGACCTTCCTTGGTTATACCTATAATGCAGCAACACCGTTTTCGGCCATACACGCGGCTTCCAATTATTTGTGATGACGCCACATATCCTTGTCAATTTACTTTACAAGTCAAAAACCACCAGCACAACATTCCAGAGATCTCTGCCAATCCATGCACACAATTATCCACCTAATTCTCATCCTTAATCACTTTTACTGTATAACTATTATTGACCCACCCCATTTTTTTTTTTTTCTTTTACTCTCGACAGGCACATTTTTTCTCTTATCTCGTCCTTAAATTTAAAAAAATCTTTTCTCAAATCCTATAATTAAAAATTCTATTAGTTAACATCTATTAACCTCTATATTTTAATAAATTTACTATTTTACTCTTATTAACACATATAAAAAAAATGAGTTAATTTTTAAAAGACAATATTAAATTAAATAATCAAATTACCTTAACATGTATTAACAAATATTAAAATTACTTTTTATGGACAATATTAACACATATTGATATTTATTTTAAGGGTAATTTGATCATTTAACTTAATATTGTCATTGAAAAATTAGTTATTTTTTATGTGTCTGTAAGGATAAAATGATAAATTTATTGAAATATAAAAGTTAATAGATCTTAACTGACATAATTTTTAACTGCAGGACTTGAGAATATATTTTTTCAAAACTTAAGGATGAGAGAAGAAAAAAAGGACAAACATCTTATATGAGTGAAAAAAAAAAAATAGGAGTGATCAATAATAATTACTCCATTTTTACTAGGTGCTTTTGGTTATACGAACAAGTTTCGTGCAACCAATATTGCCTAATAAATTTCTCAAGAACATGCAAGTAGACAAATCATGCCTACATAGTCCAAAAAAAATTGATTTATAAAAGTGATATTTTTCATTAATTTGATTATGACCAGCCAGAATAAGTGTCTATATAAAAAAAAGAGAAATTTATTCTAATCCCTCATATAAATTTAAAAAAAAAATACTTACCTCATAAAAATTAATCCTTACCCCTGGATATTTGAGGGATAATTGTTAATTTTTGAGATAATAATATTAATTTTTAAAAGATAAGTATTAGTTTAACAAAAATTTAAAATTAATTATTTCTTCAAAATTTATGTAAGGTTCAAAGTAAATATCTCTATAAAAAAATTATTTTTTTTTATTATCCTATGCAAATTGGTAATCATATGTCGTGCTTGTGCATGTGGAAGAATATTCAGTACAAGCAATGCGAATCTTGAAGGTCGCAACAGGGGAAGGTGATGATGATCTTTAGACATGACTGCTCTTTTTTCCTACGCAAGTTGGTAATAATATGTCGTGCTGTTAATTGTTAGGCCAATTTGATAAATAACTCTTTTGCGCGTAGCATGATGAAGGGCAATTCAATTTGCATACTAAAACCTTTAATTGTTGTAATTATTATTATTATTGGTTGTTGCTGGGTGGTTGATAGAGCATGATGAACCAATAAAAGAAGAAATGAAAAATGGTGGGCCATTTTTATAACGTATAAGATTTAGCAGAAAAAATAAGCTTTAATTACATGAAAATGTCCCTAACAACGACTTGGCAAGTTGCAACATATGATGGGGCGTTTCATTGTGGATCACATGTGAGTGGAACAATGATAGATATTCGTTGTCTTTGGTAGGTGGAAGATTTGGTCTATATAAGAGAGAGATTCATATCTAATTTTCTTATATAGGAATTTCATTTGCAAACGACCAAGTTTATGTATGAGAAAGGGTAGCTTCCAAAATGAGGCCAAATTCTAAAGAAGAAATGGATACGTATTTTTCCAGGACGCAGACAAATAGCATATTTTCTCGAGTCTCAAGTTTGGAAATTTCACAAGTGGGCATGTCGACAATTCTTTATTTTTTTTTTTTTCTTGGAACCTCCCAAGTCAATGACACAAAGTCGCGTTAGGGTTAGAGAACGCTTTTAATCACGTTTAACATGCTTTTTCTTCTCGTTTGCCAACTAAATCAGGACTTGGAAGTCAAGATAACTTATTTAATAAACCAAGTCCAAATAAATGCGCCAGCAAGTACAAAAGTGTATTTAATTATCCATAAATTCTTACCAAGAAAATAAATAAATAAATAAAGTTTAAAAAGATCTCCCTATGTCCAATATGTATATAATGAGACAAGCTCGCTATACGTGCACATTTTATGAATTTACAAAGGTTGGGTATACGACGGGAAGAGAAAGCAACCTGTCTTAACTTTTATAGCGGAAGTTACTCAGGTTAAAAGAAAGCTATCAGGAACATGGCAAAGCAATTTCCTCTATTGTAAAAACAGTAAAGGCTGATAGAGACAAGTGCTTCAACGGTCAATAAAAACAGTTGGTGAGAAAGTTCAAGGAAGTTATCATCTGTCCTCGCAGTTCTTATCTGAAGTTGGAGGAGATTTCCTTTCAGCATTCATAATTCTTACTTCATGTTAGTCAAAAAAATATGTGCATTATCCTCCGAAAAAAATAATAAAAAGAAAACGATAATAATGTGCTTTTTATGACAAAAGGAGCGGAAAATAAAACAGTAAAAATATGTCAACCAGATTTTTCCAGAAACGTATAAAGACCTGTAGATAAAGTCCATAACAAGAAGTCTAATGAAACTGATAAGCATTTCCATTGATATAGCCGTGTCAAATAATGCCTTTGAATATTTCAGGGGATAATTCCAGAGTAGTATTCAAATTTCAATCGTAAATATTTTACAACCAGAAGCACAATCATATCATTATTTTTCTTATCATACAAACATGTTTGGAAGCAAGCCGCATGTTACTTCCGCTCCTTAAATGTTTTAATTTTCCAAATAATTATGAGTAGGCCACTAAATTTACCACCTCTGCTGCTTGTTCACTGCTGCCAGTTGTCGGTGAATTACAGGCATGAAGCATGGTGCACACATCAGTTGTTTCAAGAAACTGCTCTGTATTGGCAAGAATCAGAGGCCCATATTCGAAGACCATCTTTTTACACTGCCGCGGACAGAGTGTTGCAAAATATTAGAGATAATAAACAACACAGTCAGTAGTAATAATAGATACGCCTAAACTATATACGAAGAAATAAAAATTCCTAAAACATCTATCTGGTCACCAAGCATGTCGTAAAATATAAAATTAATAACGTATTAGGAACCCATGCCGTCATTTAATTGAGGGCAGTGATAAATTCAATAGTTAGCGCATCCATTGATCAAGTCAGATGCACACATGACAATAAAGTCTCAAAGACGAGGTGGTCATTCATCATGTTCATGATCTACCATTCACTAAAAGCACTATTTCGACAAGTAGATCATGTAAAAAAATTATTCAATGAATACAATGAGTCAGGCCAAAAATATATATACCATCATAGGTTTTTAATTGCTCTCACCTTCTTGACATAATTTTGCATGGAATTACATCCCTTCAACAGCAACTCAAGTATTTCTAGCTGTCAAGAAACAAAGAAAGAGCACAAGTTGTAAACTTTGCGATGACAATGTTAAACATGGTACTTTGTATCCCTGTTCATCATGTTAGTGTCACACTAAGAATTATACACCTATAATAAGCCACATGATACCTTCTTTTCCGTGCAGGAGGAATAAATCATACTATATCAAAGAAATCTTCAGAGGACAACTGCAATAAGCCACGCATACTGAAAGGACATAGAACAGACACGGTCTTTTTTCTTTTTTTACACAGAAATTAACAATCATATCATAACTTAGCAGTAGCACTGCCATTGCATGACAAACATAATATCACTACTATTCACCTCATGTCCTGAAAAAGGATTATCGCCTGCTAAATCCCACCTCTCTTCTCCTTTTCAAGGTTTTATGAAAATGGAATCTACTTCATCAATCCCAAATACAATATTCTAAAAGTTTCATTTTATAAAAAGGTAATCTTAACACGTGTGTCCTAAGGGAACATGTTAAGACATAAAAAAATGTGTCATCTCATTATTTTAATCATTAATCTACTTTGAAAATTATATAATTTATTACGAAAGTTATTGAATATGGTAAAATAATTAATTTAATACAAATTTCAAGATAAATTAATGATTATAATAATGACAATACACATTCTTATAGACCTTAAGGCACACTAACCTTTATAAAATAGATGATATGAAACTTAATTATCATAATTGTCTTACAGCACTCAAGGGGTCCTTTTTCCTTTGAGATTTAGACTCATAGCATTTTACCGAGCAAATTTTAAGCAAACCTTAAGAACCTTAAAACAATTCATAACAACCAATTCTAACAGAAGGTTATTGCTATGTGGTATATTTGGACACAAAAAGCCATGTCTGAAGTAAAGTAGAATGGTATACATTTTTAGCTATAATAGCAACAAATCATATCAAATCAAGTTATATTTCCTTATTAGTGGCTAATGATGGAATAACAGTACCTGTGTGTCTGGATCTTTCAATTTTATTAATACTTCTGAAACAGCATGGTGGCAAAGCCCACAGCTATCATCGTGGAGTTGTGAAGAAATCATTGCAATTTGTTGACAGAGATTGACTTTACGACAGAAATCTGCAGGTTGTACGGAAGAGATCTCCAAGAAGAAGAGAGGAGCATAGTAATCCACCAAAGTRATGCACTGTGCTCCATGGAAAAAAAAAAAAAAAATTATCACTGGGTTAAGTAAAACTCTACACTACTGCTCATGATTTTAGATTCTATTAAGCTCTAACCTATCCTCATTTGTACAACACAACCAGAACTTTCCAAATACTTATGCGGTTACCTTTTTAGTATCATTGGTAGTGCTGAATGCAGCTTATGTGGCTGCAAGCAATGCACTATCCAAATGACAACTGATTGACAAGTTAAACTAATACATCATTCTCATTTGTCATCAATCAAGACAAGGTACAGTACTCAGGTTCAAAAATTTAGCAATCAAGTGCCAAAAAAAATAAAAAAGGATAAAAGAGGGCATGAGTGATTTTTGCAAGAAAATCAAGATGGCAATTCATGTAGATGGGTAGTGTTTATGCCATGTCCAAATACTGCGTCTGGATATGTGTCAGCCCAAACACAATCTGTTTAATTGTTGAAATCAGAACACAAAACATGAATGCGACCTCTTTATTAAACAAGTAATATTGCATAACATATTTAACTTATTTAACAAACTGGCAATTTCAGATCTACATTAAACTGTCACCATTTATTTTTTGTCTATTTCTACAATCATTCAACAATATTAAAACATTTGACAAAAAGAGAAACTAAAAAACTTCTTAATCTTAATGATATGTATCATAGTTTATAGCTAGTTTTAGTTTATGCATAAGATGTCTGCCATTTCAATTATGATTTCTTTAACTTCAACAGTAATACATACACAAATCAAACTTGTTAATCCAGTTCTATGAGTTGATTTTGAGCCACACTAGTCAATCTTAAGGTAGAGTCTGTTTTCAACAGTAACTATCAAATCTCAGTTTCAAAAAACAACATCCACAACGCTAAAATTAGATGAATACCTGCTTCTTAAAAGAGGCCAAACGAGAGCAGCTCATGTGAAGAACGTCCATGATCTCACTCTGCGTTTTGTTTTCAGCTAAATAATCAACTGCCTTGGTGGCAAATTCCTCACAGAGTGTGCAAACATCATCATTCTGGGCAGCTCCTTCTACAGCTAGACCATCCTTTTCTGGCTTGTGCTTGGTTATTTGCACAACTGAACAAAGTAGAAAATCACTACATTCAGATAATTTCTGCATGACAAGCATTTTCTACTTCCAATTGAGAGAATAAAAAATAGGAAAACAGTGTATATTACTGGTATATCTGAAACCCTATTCCTACCAGTTAGGTCCAGGTCTCCCAGTTGTCTGGCTTCGCAAGCCCAGCTAGCACCCAACAGAAAAAGAAATAACAGCCCAACTTTCCATTCCATGCTAGCTGAAATTACAACCATTTAATACAAGTCTAAAAACCTTATAACAGTAAATTCTGATGAACACTGAAAAAAAAAAAAAAAAGANAAATTCTGATGAACACTGAAAAAAAAAAAAAAAAAAAAGACTAAATCTAGATTCACCATGACTGTTGAGTGTAAACTGCAATAAAAGACAAAATGCAAAAAAAAAAAAAAAAAACATGCCAAGGTATACTCAAATCTAGTTGAAGGCCAACATATAAAGTAGTAATCTATAACTGCTAGTTATACCATCTCATATATTACCTGGTTCTTGGTTCACATTAGAGTTCCTCAGTTGATCTACTCTTATAGGGAGAAAAAGATGTATTTCGCTATTTAACTCTAAGGNAGCCAGGTTTCACAGTTCCATATATTTTTTCAAGTAAATCCTGCCCTACCACTGTAGTAACATTATAATTGGTCAACTTATAGGAATGAGAGAAGGCTAACAGCACCTTCTCTCACACTTGTCTCCAAGTATTTGATACTGTGCTTCTATATGCCAAGGCATCCACAATATGCCTATCCTTGTTTGAATTTCAACCTTAAATTTACCATAAGACAAAGAAAAACCACG
This sequence comes from Bursera palmeri, assembly GCA_026225775.1. Lineage (NCBI taxonomy): Eukaryota > Viridiplantae > Streptophyta > Magnoliopsida > Sapindales > Burseraceae > Bursera > Bursera palmeri. The sequence continues at coordinate 24,232 of JANKKB010014991.1, forward strand.
GTTGCATCCAGGAATTGAAGTTAGGCAGCAGTTATAAATTAAAAAGAAAATTGGAAAAAAAAAGAACTTAGGTGAGCTTTAGCTGAGGCTGGCAACCCTTAAAACATTAGGGGAGAGGCCTAAATTAGGATAGGATTCAAGGACAACATATATCTAGCACTTTTCTTCCAAATTTACGAAGCTAAAAGAGTTGCCACCTTCATATAGAAAAGGTCACCATTCTTGGCAAATTATTATTCTATAATTGAGGTTTAAGAACTCAAGGCTCTGACAAAGTGATAATTAGCTTCAAGTCACTAGCCAGTTCTTTTCAAAATAAGCATGTTAAGGGGAATTGAAAGGAACCTGCCCATTCGACCAGACGAGCATCCTATAACAGAGCAAGTGCCAAGCTCGGGCTTAGCTTGCTTTGAAATAACATAAACTTTGATAGTAGTACTCTCAAAGCTCAAACTATTGCTAAGCACCCATTCATGTGTCCATATTTGAACAACCAAACCTATACCATATGCCAATCAATTTAATCATGTGCGAACAGACTCAATAACAATAACATAATATAATAAGCAAGCCAACAATACAATATACAATTAACAATCAAAATTACAAGAAAAAAAAACCCTAA
>JANKKB010015053.1:4089-16440 GCA_026225775.1 Bursera palmeri
AAAATTTTTTTTTTTTTTTTTTTTTTTTTTTTTTTTTTTTTTTTTTTTTTTTTTTGAGATTTGCAGTTGCTGATGGATGGGATGACGATTGCGAAGACTTGTGTGTACCAAATGCCAGTAGCCCTTGCATAATAAAACAAGGTTTTCTTGGTCCTCAATCCTCCTATTCTATATATTGCTTTCATGGCAACATGGACGGTCATCAACTCGTACAAACACAAAAATTAGCCTATAAGTTCTACTTTCTAATCATCATCGTCTTCGTTTCTTATTGGTTTTGCTTGAGTTGTGTGCTTTGGTCAAGTCTAGCTTTATTCGCAAGTGAATATGGGCACTGAAATTCCCCAGCTTCGCATGTTCTTTTTTCCATTTCTGGCTCATGGTCATATCATACCAACTGTGGACATGGCCAAGCTATTCGGAACGCGAGGGGTCAAAACCACCATAATCACCACGCCAGCCAATGCGTCTCTCATCTCAAAAGCAATCGAGAGAAGCAAGCGTTTTGGTATCGATATTGATATCAAGATCATCCAATTCCCTTCTGCAGAGGCCGGTTTGCCTGAGGGATGTGAAAATGTTGACTTGATCACGACTACTGCTGATCAAGAAAGTAGTATGGAAATGACCATGAAGTTTTTCAAGGCCACAGCCATGCTCCGAGAGCCGCTTGAGTTGCTCTTGCGAGAATTCAAACCAGACTGCCTGGTGGCCGATATGTTCTTTCCTTGGGCCACTGATGCTGCGAATAAATTTGGGATTCCTAGGCTGGTGTTTCATGGTACTAGTTTCTTTTCTTTGTGTACAACAGCATGCCTAATGCAATATGAGCCACACAAGAAGGTTTCAACAGAGTCAGAACCATTTTTGGTGCCTAACCTTCCTGGTGATATCAAGCTTACAAGAAGCCAACTGGCAGATCATACAAAACAAGATGCCGAAAATGATTTGACTAGGATGTTGAAACAATCTAGAGAATCGGAATCAAAGAGCTTTGGTGTCATTGTCAACAGCTTCTACGAGCTTGAGTCAGCTTATGCTGATCACTATAGGAATGTTTTGGGAAGGAGGGCATGGCATATTGGCCCTGTTTCGCTGTTGAATAGAAATTTTGAGGATAAAGCTTTTAGGGGAAAGCAGGCCTCCATTGATGAACATGAGTGTTTGAAGTGGTTGAATTCAAAGAAACCAAATTCTGTTATTTACATATGTTTCGGTAGTTTAGCCAAAGTTAGTTCAGCTCAGCTGATGGAGATTTCAATGGGGCTTGAAGCTTCAGAGCAGCAATTCATTTGGGTTGTGCGGAAAAACAAAAGTGGTGAAGAAAAGGAAGATTGGCTTCCTGAAGGATTTGAAAAGAGAATGGAAGGCAGAGGACTAATTATAAGGGGATGGGCNGCCACAAGTGTTGATACTTGATCATGAAGCAGTGGGAGGATTTGTAACACATTGCGGGTGGAATTCAACTCTTGAAGGAGTGACTGCCGGGGTGCCTATGGTCACATGGCCAGCGTTTGCGGAGCAGTTTTACAACGAAAAGTTRGTGACTCAAGTTCTTAAGATTGGTGTTGCTGTTGGTGTTCAGAGTTGGTCTAGAGTTGGGGGAGATTTTGTGAAGAGGGAAGCGGTCGAGAAGTCAGTGAAAGAGGTAATGGTGGGTGATAAGGCAGAGGAAATGAGAAGCAGAGCCAAGGAACTTGGGCAGATGGCAAGGAGGGCTGTTGACAAAGGAGGTTCATCCTACTCTGATTTGGATGCTTTGATTCAAGAACTGAGTTTGCATCGCAAATACTAAATCCAAGAAACAAGCTAGAATATCTCTTATAGCATGTTCATTTGTTTTTTGTTATAGTTTATTATTAGTGTTCCCTTTTCTACTTTTTCATCTAGTTGAAATGTTACTCCGAATCAATATTTCAGAAATAGATCTCTGGAGCTTTTTCTTTGTCTTAATCATGTGTAAATGAGAACACTCTTCGTCTTAACTTCATGTCAACAAATACTTTGTATGTATCCCTTTCTCATCTTAATATTTTACTGACGAGTGTTAAAAGTTTAGAAACTGGACAATTATGTAACTACAATCACTTTAAAAGTTATCGATTGGCAAGTGATACTTTTTTATAATCCATATGAGAGGTCAATTCATATTTGCCTTTAATAGAGACGGTCTCACTTAACTGATTTACCAGTACATCTAATAAAATATTTTCAATTAACGGTAGAAAAACGTAAGGGACTAGTAAAAGTAGTTCGAGAAGTGCAGGGTTAGATGAGGCAAACCCCAGGATGTTAATTTAATTATCCTGCATATTTTGTACCAATGTAACATGGCGCCAACATTTGAAGTGGAATCTTTCGAATATTGATGTTTATCAATTCTTGTCAATTTACCTTCGATAATGTAAGCAAATCTAAATATAATTAGTAAAAAATAAATAGTAATGAACCCTATCGATGGGTAGTGTTTGAATTTTGATCTATGTGTAAAAAACTTTAGAAATTATTAGGACTGGCATTATTGCTCGACCCATTTAGTTAACTTGAACCCGACCTATCGGGTTTTTATTGGGTCAATTTTTTGAAAACCCAACTTCGTTTCGGGTCAATATCAAGTCCACGTATCAAAACCTGAAAAACATGATCCAACCCGAATTATGATAATTCCTAAAATCTTTTTGCACTTCATAGGATTTGAACTCTTACATCATATCACCACGGGTTTTTATTGGGTCAATTTTTTTAAAACCCAACTTCATTTTGAGTCAATGTCGAGTCCATGTATCGAAACCCGAAAAACATGATCCAACCCGAATTATGATAATTCCCAAAATCTTTTTGCACTTCATAGGATTTGAACTCTCACATTATATTACCACTTTTGTAACATTACCACTGGGATTCAACTCTTTTTACGTGATGGGATTCGAACCCTTCATAGCTAGCAAACCCCTTAAACAACCTTTTCAACGAACTACAATTCATTTTATGTATGTTATGTAAATTGTTTTATTTATTTGTATAATATTAATTTAACAAAATCGACCCAAACTTGATCCAAACCCGACTTGAACCGGTAAATAAACTGACTTTGACTAACCAGAAACCTGATTCATTGGGTTCATTTTTACTCGAACTGAATTTCGAGTCCATTTTTTTCGACCCGTCGAGTTTTTGGTTTTGGTCTGGTTGGGCCTGTGCCAAGCCCTAGAAATTATAACATTTTGTTTGGTGTTTGACATGTTTGACAATATTCAATGATACATGATTATATTTGCTAATCAGCTTTTAAAATATTAAAAGGATAACATATTATTAATACAACTATCAATAAGGTGTACAAGAAAACAAAAACAAATTGCATATAAACATGGACTAGATTAACAATATAAGCTTGTTTCTTGGGTTCAATTGCGATGCAAACTCAGTTCTTCAACTAAAGCATTCAAATCAGAGAAAGATGAACCTCCTTTCTCAACAGCCCTCCTTGCCATATGCCCAAGTGCCTTGGCTCTGCTTCTCATTTCCTCCGCCTTATCACCCACCATTACCTCTTTCACTGCCTTCTCCACCGCTTCCCTCTTCACAAAATCTCCCGCGACTCTAGACCATTTCTGAACACCAACAGCAACACCAATCTTAAGAACTTGAGTTACCAACTTTTCATTGTAAAACTGCTCGTTAAACAAAGGCCACGTGACCATAGGCACCCCGGCTGTCACTCCTTCAAGAATTGAATTCCATCCACAATGCGTTACAAATCCTCCAACTGCTTCATGATCAAGTATCAACACTTGGGGTGCCCATCCTCTTATAATTAGTCCTCTACCTTCCATTCTCTTCTCAAATCCTTCCGGCAGCCAATCTTCCTTTGCTTCACCACTTTTTTCTTTCCTCACAGCCCAAATGAATTGCCTCCCTGAAGCTTCAAGCCCCATTGCAATCTCCATCAGTTGAGCAGAACTAGGGTTGGCTAAACTGCCAAAACTTATGTAAATAACTGAATTGGGTTTTTTGGAGTTCAGCCATTTCAAGCACTCATGTTCGTCAATGGAGGCTGTCTTTCCCCTTGAAGCTTTATCTTCAAAAGTCCTATTGCATAGCGAAACAGGGCCAATATGCCATGCCCTCCTTCCCAAAACGTTTTTGTAGTGATCAGCATAAGCAGGCTCAAGCTCATAAAAGCTGTTGACAACGACACCAAAGCTCTTTATCTCTGAATCTTTAGACTCTTTCAATATCCTGGTGTGGTCAGTTTCTTCATCTTGTCTTTGAAAATCTGGCAGTTGGTTTCTTGTAAACTTGATGTCGCCAGGAAGGTTAGGCACCACAAATGGTTCTGAATCTGATGAAACCTTCTTGTGTGGCTCATATTCCATTATGCATGCTGTTGCACACAAAGAAAAGAAATTCATACCATGAAACACCAGCCTGGGAATCCCAAATTTCGCTGCAGCATCAGTGGCCCAAGGAAAGAACATATCCGCCACCAGGCAGTCTGGTTTACATTCTCCCAAGAACAGCTCAAGCTGCTCTCGAAGCATGGTTGTGGCCTTGAAAAACTTCACGGCCATTTCCATACTACTTTCTTGATCACCAGTAGCAGTGATCACGTCAAAATTTTCACATCCCTCAGGCAAACCGGCCTCTGCAGAAGGGAATTTGATGGTCTTGACATCAATATCGATACCAAAACGCTTGCTTCTCTCAATTGGCTTTAAGATGATAGACGCATTGGCTGACGTGGTGATTATGGTGGTTTTGACCCCTCGTGTTCCGAATAGCTTGGCCATGTCCACCGTTGGTATCATATGACCATAAGCCAGAAAAGGAAAAAAGAACATGCGAAGCTGAGGACTATCACCACCCATATTCACTTGCGAGTCAAGCTAGACGTGACAAAAGCTCACAACACAAGCAAAAAGATGAAAAAACGAAGATGATGATTATAAAGTATAGCCATTTATTTTTGTGTTTGCGCGAGTTGATGAAGACGCATGTTGACATGAAAGCGATACATGGAATACAAGGATCGAGGATGAAGAAAACTTGGGATTATTCTACGAGCTGCTCGTCTTTACTACACGCGTCTTTGTGATAGATAATATAAAATCTTTATTAAAACAAGTTTAACAGATCATTGGGGCATCAAGAATTAAAATGGAATCTCCTAGTCATGTACGTAACATGGAATGTGAATCACGAGCATCTATGTGACTTAAATTATTGAAGGTTCTGGATGATTAATAATTACCCAAATCTATCAATCTAGCCATATAAATTTCAAGACTGTCTTCTTGCTAGAGTAACTTCTTTTCTTTTTCTTTTTTTCTTCTGTTTTCATTTTCTATCAAATCGGTTTTCAAATTTAGGCAAGATCTCAAAAACTGTTCCATGTTACATAACCTCTTACGTCACAAAACTTGTCGGGATTTTCTTCTGTTCTACAAGTTCGCACGATCTCTAGATACCTCCATCGATGATTGATCGTGATTTCTATTTGTCTTTGTGTTGGAAGGAAAAGCAGTAGTTGGATTCATTCTTCTTGGCATTTGCATTTAACATTAATGTTTGGATTTGCTAAATGCAAATGCCAAGAAGAATAAAGACCAATATTTGAAGGATTCCACTTGAATATGGGTTTGATAACGCATTTGTATGTAGCAATATAATACTTAAAGATTTTACATCAAGAGTATATATGTTTGGTTATAAATTTTGTAGTTTTATTTTAAAAATATTTAAAAAGTGAATTTTAAGTTTAGATATTTAAGTAAAGGATTTTGATATTTATTTAAATAATTTATGTTCGGTAATTTAATTATTAAAAATAATATTTGAATTTAATTTTGTTAAAAATTAAAACATAAATAAACACATTTTAGGGTTCTTAAAAAAGAAAGGAAAAATTAAAACAACATAACTTTTCTTAAGAATCAAATGTTGTACTTAAATCTATTCGAAAACGACAAAAAAATTTGAATTTTTTTTTTTTTGTAATTTTAATATGTTCTTAGATGCATGCATGTTAAGACTAACATATAATATATATTATCAAGAAAAAAACCTTAATTTCTAATTAAGGATGTATTTATATATTCTGAAATAATTCTCTATTCTTACAGATTAGTCATATAAACATTCCCGTACAATCTAAAGGGCGGATTCATACTATAAGATTTGGAGGAGATAAGTTGAGAAAATTTGAAATTGAGGGAAATAAGTAAAGTTTTATGTTAAAATTTTTAAATAAATTAAAAATAAATATATTTGAAAAAAACATTTTTTAAAGAACAAATAAGTAAAATTTTCTGTTAAAATTTTAAATAAATTAAAAATACATATATAACTTTTTTAAAAAAAATATTTTTTAAAGAAAGAACCTCTCTTAATAACAACATAATCCGCTTCAATACCATATGTTATATCATGATATGATTAGATATTATATCATTAACACAAATATTATCTCTTTTATTTGTTATAACATTTTACTTTCTAATACTATTTTGTCACTGATTTATATAAAATAAATATATGGGATAAAATTATGGACCCTTATGGTTAGGCCTTCTAAGGTTCTCTCCAACAAATTTTATTAATCATCACAAAACCCCTATCGTATTTATCTATTAAAATATTAAGTTTATCTTTATGATAAACAACAATTACCTCCTTTGAGGTTTACTAAAGTACCATTTACTCCCATGGTTCGTAAATATTGTAGGAACTTCCCCTACCATTAAAGTCAAAGTAATTTGACAAATTAAAAATAATAAAACAGAAAAACTATTGTTATTAAATAGAGTAAGCTTTTCAATGGAATATGTCCTTATATGTTTAGAAATTAATATTAAATATTTACAAGCCAACTTTTTTTCAAATATTATTATTTGTCTATATAAGAAAGACAAACTTTTTATGTTTATATTAAAAACTATACAATGTTAAAATATATAAATGTATATTATAATTTTATATTTTTCTAAAAAATTTTAAAAGTAATAACATTTTAAAATATTGACTAGCTATATTTCATATATATTTTAATATTATATGATAAAATCTTAGGAAACAAGTGACTTTTTTTTTAAATATTAAGATATGCCCTTATAATAAAAGTTTTAAAAAAACAATATTTATGAGAAAGTAGGAAACAAATATTATTAGAATAGATAGTCATGTGCACACTAATACCACAACTGGGTTCAGATATCAGATTTCAAAATAATATTTAAAGACTACGGACAATGAGTCAAAACACATTTTCTAAATGTACATTCTAATATAATTTCTAATATAAATATAAATATACTTAAATAATAATATTCCTAAAAACATTTTAGAAATATTATAAAAATGACTTCATAAAACTATTTTTAATTAAAAACAGACAATTTAAACAATATTATAAAATATATAAAAATTTATTATAAAACAACAAGTAATTCGAAGCTCAGAATTATTCAAAATAAAACAATTTAACTTAATAACATATATTATACTTGAATAAGTACACGTATGATGTTACTTACCTCGACCGAAACCTCAGACAAAAACTTTAACTTTGCCCCTACTCGTCCCAAAGCCTCAATAAGACTTTTGATAAAAGAACTAGACCACCCAAAGAAATTTTTTTTCAATTGGATAACTAAACTTAAATGGTTACTTAAGATGAATATGGGTATTAAAGTTAAAGAACTCACTTTCTTAAATAGGGTTCCTAGGTTTCATCAATTGTTTTCTTAAGTAATGTGGGACTTTGTAATTTACTCTACTATATATAGTTGTCAGGCTCTATCTACTGTATTCGTAATCGATATGGGGTCCTATACAAAATTAAATAAAAGATAAATTTAAATATAATAGTAAAAGTAATTAGTAAAATTATTAATTTTATGCTTTTAAAATAGATAGAACTCATAAAAGATTAGGAATTTAAGAATTTTTAAACTTTTATTAAAATAAGATTGGTGGCGTTACAATTATCCCCTCCTAAAAAAAAATTTCATCTTGAAAATTTATATGTAGCTCACATTCTGAAAAGTTGGGGATACTTCTCTCTCATTTTTGCTTTTCTTTCCCAAGTTGCTTCTCCAATGGTATGATTAGTACATTGTACTTTCACCAAAGGTATAACTCTAGTTCTTAACATTTGCTCTTTCTTAATCAACGATCACCATGTGTTGCTCCTCATATAACATATCATCAGGAATTTGGATTGGCTGGTAGTTTAATACATGAGACTGATCAGTAATGTACTTCCTCAAAATGGATACATAAAAAATATTGTGAATCCTTGTCAAACTTGGTGGTAATGCAACATAATAAGCCAATGGACTGATGCTTTCTAAAATTTCAAAAGGCCCAATAAATCTAGGGCTTAACTTACCCTTTTTACCAAAACGAAAAACTCCCTTCCATGGAAATACCTTTAGGAAAACAGAGTCAACAACTTTAAATTCCAATACTCACCTACGACGATCAGCATAGCTCTTTTGTCTAGTCTAAGCAGTACGAAGCCATTTTTTGATCAGTTTTATCTTATCAACAGTGACTTGAATAAGCTCTAATCCTAACAATCTTCTTTCTCCAACCTCATCCCAACATGTAGGAGATCGACATCTTCTACCATAAAATGATTCATAAGGAGCCATTCCAATGTTAGAGTGGAAACTGTTGTTATTAGCAAACTCTATAAATATCAAATGTTCTTCCCAACTGCCACCCAAATATAAAAACATGCTCATAACATATCTTCTAAAGTTTGGATGGTTCTTTTTTATTGTCCATCACTCTGAGGATGAAATACAGTACTGAAGCTTAGTTTTATTCCCAATTCTCTTTGAAGACTAGCCCAAAATTTAAAAGTAAAATATAGATCTCTGTCAAATATGATAGAGGCTGGTACTCCATGAAACCTCACAATCTCCCATAGAAATAACTTAGCCAATTGACTCATATTATCTATCATTTTCATTACCAAAAAGTGAGTTGACTTAGTCAATCTATCCACAATAACTCATATAGAGTTACATCCTTTTTTGGAACGGGGCAAACCACTAACAATATCTATAGTGATATGTTTCCATTTCCATTCTGGAATAGGAAGCAATTGTAAGAGACCTCCACGCCTCTGATGTTCCATCTTCACTTGTTGACATATCAAACACTTAGATAAAAAGTCAGCTATCTCTTTCTTCATATTCTTTCACCAATAATTATTCTTTAAATCACGGTACATTTTAGTGTTGCCAGGGTGAGCACTATATACAGAATCGTGAGCCTCTCTTAAAATTTCTTCTTTCTATCCATCATCATTTGGTACATAAAGTCATATTCCAAACCACAGTACCTTTTCATCAGAAAATATAAATTCTGGTCTACTACCTTCCTCCACTTCTTCGCAGATCTTAACTAATATTGAGTCTTCTTTTTGGGTCATCTTAATTCTGTCAATAAGGTTAGGTTGGACCTTCAAGTGTGACAAGAGATTAAGTCGTCCATGCATCACAACTTCTATACCATTTCTCATAAGATCTTGAAGAATATGATTCTGAGTAATTATCAAATGAGCCATACTACTAATGATTTTCTACTAAGTGCATCAGCTACCACATTCGCCTTACCAAGATGATAATTTATTGAACAATCATAATCTTTCACTAGTTCAAGCCACCTTCTCTATCTTAAGTTTAGCTTCTTCTGAGTTGACAAATATTTTAAACTTTTGTAATCTATAAAAATTCCACAAGTCTCTCCATACAAGTAATGTCTCCAAATTCTTAATGCAAAAACTATAGCTGTCAACTCCAAGTCATGAGTCAGATAGTTCTGTTCATAACTCTTCAACTGCCTGGATACATAATCAATCACCTTCCCATTTTGTATTAAGATACAACCTAAACCCTTTTTTGAAGCATTACTGAAAATGACATATTTACCATCACTAGAAGAAATAATAAAAACTGGTACAGACACTAATTTGTTCTTGAGTTCCAAAAAACTTTACTCACATTCTTCATTCCACTTAAATTTGGCATTCTTTCGGGTCAATTGAGTTAATGGAGTTGCTAGGCCCAAAAAACGAGTGATAAAACATCGATAATAAATTACTAGCCCAAGAAAACTTCTCACCTCTGTAACATTAGTGGGTCTACTCCAACTCACCACAGCTTCCACCTTCGAAAGATCAATAGAAATTCCATCACCATTTATCATATGCCCAAGAAAAGCCACCTTGTTTAGCCAAAACTCACACTTCTTTAGCTTCGCATAAAGCTTCTTTTCTCAAAGTGTTTGTAATACAATGATCAAGTGCTTCTCATGCTCTTCTTTACTTTTAGAGTGCATTAAGATATCATCAATAAATACAATAACCAATTGGTCTAAATAAGGTTGAAAAACCTTATTCATCAAATTCATGAAGGTCGTAGGAGCATTTGTCAAATCAAATTGCATAACTAAGAACTCATAATAACCATACCGAGTTCGAAATGCTGTTTTTTACACATCTTCTTTCTTAACCTTCAATTGATGACACCGTGATCATAAATCAATTCTGGAAAATATCATAGCACCCTGTAGTTGGTCAAAAAGATCATCAGTTCTAGGGAGGGGATATCTGTTTTTAATGGTGACTTGGTTCAAACCCCGGTAATCAATGCACAAGCGCATTGTTCCATCCTCCTTTTTAACAAATAACACTGGAACGCCCCAAAGAGATACACTAGGGCGAATGAAACCCTTATCAAGCAGTTCTTATAATTACATCTTCAACTCTTTTAACTCCAACGGTGTCATCCGATAAGGTACTTTTGAAATATGTGACGTACCAGGTAACAAGTCAAATTTAAACTCCACTTCTCAATCTGGAGGCAAACCATGAAGATCTTCTAGGAAAATATTAGGGAAATCTCGAACTATAGGAATATCATGAAGGAAAATCTCATCTTTCTTGTCAATGGTCACACAAGCCATAAAACCTTCGCACCATTTCCGTAATATTTTCCTAGCTTCTATTATTGAGACTAAACCTCTACATAGATTTCATATTCTACAAAAACGAAACTCTGCTTCTCCAGGAATATGAAAATAACTTCTTTAATAACACAGTCTAAGCTAGCATGGTAGGTTACTAACCAATTCATTCTCAGAATAACATCAAAGTCATGCATTTCTAAAGATTAAAAATCCACAAGAAAATCTTGACCATCAAATAACACAAGATTTGTAAGCACAACAAATCAATACATAATCACCCAGAGAAGTAGCAATTCACAAATGATAATCAAGAGGTTCAACCATTTTTCTCAAGTGATAAGCAAAAGCACTAGATACAAAGGAATGTGTAGCATCCGAATCAAATAATACTTTAGCTTCTTTAGAAAATAAGGACAATGTACTTGATACCACATCGTTAAAGCATCCACATCTTGCTTAGTCATGGTAAAGACACACCCTTGAGTCCTTGGCTTTTTTCTTTGGTCTTTTTCTGTCTGAGTACTACTGCTAAAGTCTTTTCTCTTTGGACATTCTGTAAGTTTGTGCCCAATCTGACCACAATTAAAACAAGCTTCTGTTTTCTAAAAACACTCTCCAGGATTTTTTATGCCACAGCGATTACAAGGGATTGCATTACTCATTGAAGATCTACCCTCACCATGTTTTTTAGAAGGAACATTATTTGAACCCCTTTGGTTTTGTCTACCACCATCACTTCTAAAATGTTCCTTGTTCTTATTATCTCTAGCATTTTGAGAATCAACTAGATACCTTTCAGCGATCATCGCTCGATCTACCATATCAGTATATGAGTTCAACTTAAGGACAGAGAGTTGAGACTTAATCGATGGGCGAAGTCCTCCAAAGAATTGTCTCGCTGTAGCAGTATCATTAGGAATCAGAGCACATGTAAAACCAAACAGAGAGTTGAACTGCTCTTCATACTCAGCCACTGTTTTATTCCCTTGACTCAAACTAAGAAAATCAGCTTCTATCTTATAGCGAACGTGGTCAGGAAAATACTTTTCATTAAAACCTTCGACAAAAATTTCCCAAAAATTGGGGCTTCCCCTAAACGATTCCTCAAAAGTCTTGCAGTAGCTTCCCACCAATAGTAACTACAAGAATTGTTACTTTTTACAGCATCAACTCACAGCGTTTTTTAAATAAACGCTGTGAAAATGTTTAATTCCAACACATGGACCCTTTTACAGCGCTAAACGCCGTGAGTAATATACTTTAGACTATACACAGCGTTTAAAAAATGTTGTGCAATTCCAATTACAGTAAAAGGCAAGTACTAGCTACCACGCCTCTCTCATTATTCAACGCCCCAGCTGAGTCATT
>JANKKB010015074.1:0-25527 GCA_026225775.1 Bursera palmeri
GGGTTAATGTTAGTTTACTATAACTAGTACGTTTCTAACCTTTTTTAATTAAAATTATTTAACGTCTGTTATATATTTGGGGGGTTAATGTTAGTTTACTATAACTATGGGGCTATATGTTTTTTATGAATGTAATTGGGGGCTTAGAGTAATTTTCCCCAAAAATAACCGATATTCGTAAGAAAAAGGTTGAATGACGTGATGAGAGGGGGAAGGAGTCCCATAGACAGGAAGGTAGTGATTAACGGAAGATTAGAGGCGTGGGCCCTGGGCTGTGCGAGTTATCTATTCGTATTTGCCTAATATAATAATAACAACGATAATAATATTTTTAAAATATAAAAAATAAAAACTAAAATAGGAAAAGAAAGTTGGCTCGGTTCGGTTCGGGAACGCATAAATAGAGATATATTTATGAGGTAGAGAGAGCGAGAGAGAGAGAGTTGTGAGTGGTGGTGGTATTGGTTTTGTTTTGACACAAATAGAGAGAGAAGCTCTGGATTCCACCTTTTCCCGTCCTAGGCGACGGTTCCTTTGCCGGTTTTCTCTCAGGTTACTATCTTCTTCTTCCTCTTTTTTCACGTCTTTTATTTTTATTTTTGGGATTTCGATTTGATTGCGTTCCGTTCGATCTCAAACAATCGGATTTGACCGGTTGTGATCGGATCTGATCTAACCTTTGCTTTTTGTTGTACTTTCTGATTTGATTTGCTTTGATTTCTTTTCCGTTTTTGATTCCTTGAATTCTATGTTAGAATTAGGGTTTGGTTTTGTTTGATTTCTTTTCTTTTTATTTATTTATTATTTTGATTATCTGTTATTGATTGATTTTAATTTTTTGATTGTGATTCTTGGAGTGAAATAAATATGAGTTTATAGCGTAATTAGATTGTGAGGAGTTGATTGATGTATTGATTTATGTAAGATTTTCAATTTGCTAGGGCAGATTTGTAATTTTTTCATTGAGATTTGTTAGGTGAGATTTCTGTCATAAATTCTGCCATTAGAATTGGAGGTTCAAATTGTTATCTCTTGCTTTGTTCTAATGTTTGGCGAGCTTTGACTGCTGCAGTTATTGTATGGCTACTGTGTAATAACCTAAAAATTTTATTTAACTTTTATTTATCTATTGTTCTAATTGTCATCATTATTAAATGGTACATTAATGTTGGCAATTTATTTCTGCATAACATCTGTATGATCATGTTGAATTCTGTCATTAGAGGGGTTGAGAAAACTGGAGTTTTTTGTTCTCTGGTTATGATGGTTGTCGTGATTATTGTTGATATTGTTTGCATTATGTTGATGTCAGGTTGTGCCGGACTTGGATCTAAACAGGCTTTTTTTTTTTCAAAGATATGGAGCAAGTGCGCTTCTGGTTAAATTGCTATCAGTATCGAGTTTTTTCATTCCAGGAAGTGCTGGACTGGCGGTTTCTTGTGCTTGGAGGTTTTCTTTTGGTGTCCTTTGTCAATTGCACTTAGTGGTCCGATTCTTTTTCATGATCAGTATAGGAGGCGTAATGCAAATATTTTCTGAGATAGGTGTTGGATCCTTAGTGCACCTTTATAAGTAAGAATCTTGTCATTGTCTTTTTTACCAAAATCTTACTTTTACGGATGTTCTAACTAATTTTTGGATGATAGTGCATTGCTGATACAACATCCAGCCCATAATTTTGAGAAAACTTCTTCTGGGGTACAACCATATTTTACAAATCTTTTTTCATTTTCATTTTTCATGTTTCTTCAATAACTAAATTTTTGAGAGCTTGCGCCTTACCTTTGCTACTTTTTCTTTTTGTTCATTGTACTGTAGGGTTGACGTCTGCAAGTACATGATAAAGTTGCTTTGTAGCATTAGACAAGAAATTCCGTTGAAACTCTGCAGACTGTAGTTCATAGATATTGTTCTCTTGTTGCTTCTGATGGTTTCTCATTAGAAGGACGTGATATCTCTTCACAGAAGATCTGCAACTTTTGATTTAGCATAGTTGATCTACCTGTTTAGTTTCTTGCCCTTGGCTGTCTGTGTTTTACACTACGGGTATATCTGTTGGCTGGAACACTCGTTCTATTTTGGTTCGTTGGCTGCTGTCAATATGTTTTGTGAAATTCTTCTTTTCCGTCAATCCGACACTTGGAACTGTTGTGAAGCTGTGAATTTAGAAAAAAATAAGGCTGCAAAGCTTGTTCATCAGAAAAATTATGGTCTCGTTCTCTTCAATTTCGCTACCGAAATTTAATGGTGAATTCAGCTGGATCAGCAAGTATTTTTTTTTACAATTTATAGTGTTTACTAGCAATCGTCAGGTGACAATAAATGTCTTATATCTTTCTTGGTTCTTATACTTCTCTTGAATAAAGAAAGAGCCGTGTTGTTTTCCACAAGAAGAATGGACAGGTGTGTGGACTTCCTTTGGTTCTTTTTTTTTTTTTTTTTTTTTTTTTTTTTTTTTTTTGGTTTGGTNTTTTTTTTTTTTTTTTTTTTTTTTTTTTTTTTTTTTTTTTGGGAATGGTATGTTCATTCTTAATATGTTTATTTGATTTTCTAATGTAGGTACAAGTTAATTAAGGAAGTTGGTGATGGAACATTTGGTAGTGTCTGGCGAGCTATTAGTAAGCAGTCTGGTGAAATTGTAAGTTTGTTTACAGGCTTCCATTTTATTGTTGTTCTATATGTTTTTCTATTTTTGATTGGGGTTAATCATTGCTCAATTTGGATAGGTTGCGATTAAAAAAATGAAGAAGAAATATTATTCATGGGAGGAGTGCATAAATCTGAGAGAAGTGAAGGTAAAATGAATTATTCTCTTATTCTAATTTTGGTAACTTTATTCTGGCATATGCATAATAGTTCTTCTTATGACAGTCACTGCGGAAAATGACTCATCCGAACATTGTGAAGCTTAAGGAAGTCATCAGGGAAAATGACATCTTGTACTTTGTGTTCGAATACATGGTAAATGGGTCATTGGTTTTCAATTGTCATATGAAGGGTTATTGCATTCTTTGTGTCTCAATTTCTCATTTGTTTATTAACTGCCTTTTATCAGGAATGCAACCTTTACCAACTTATGAAAGACAGAGAGAAACTTTTCTCTGAAACTGAAGTTAGAAATTGGTGTTTTCAAGTTTTTCAAGGTTTGGCATACATGCACCAGCGAGGATATTTTCATCGTGACCTTAAGCCTGGTAATTGTTACAATTTGTCATTCTTTACCATCTTAGAAACATATGACTATGGAATATATTATGCGAAGAGATTTCATTTGGTTGTACTTTTAGCTTCAGCTCTTCATGTTGTGTAGATACTGGTTTTGACCCTACTAAATTCTGTATTTGGCTCATGATATATATATATATATATATTTGCTTTTGAGGAATGGTCAGTTTGATATAAAGCATATGCTTAATCTTTTTCACTTAATCATGTATTCCTTTGATATCATTAGTTTCCTCTAAGATTTTGTTCTTCTAGAATTTGTATTTTCTTGCATATTTTCTAGAACCTTAAGCCTTTATACTTTGACACTAAGGCGTTATTACTTGCACACAGAGAACCTGCTTGTTTCAAAAGACATAATCAAAATTGCCGATTTCGGTCTTGTAAGGGAAATCAATTCACATCCACCATATACGGAGTATGTCTCAACGCGGTGGTATGTTTCTTTTGTCACCTTTCTCTTCTATCCCACTTCCCTGTACATGGTCAATTTACTCTTTTTTTTTTGGGTGGTGGGCGTGTCAGGTATCGAGCCCCTGAAGTGCTGCTCCAGTCATACCTATACAGCTCTAAAGTTGGTTAGTGTCATTAGAAATGGTTCACTAATAATTCTATCGCTATGTTTTATTACTAATATCTTTTTGTACTCCAATTTTAGACATGTGGGCAATGGGTGCTATCATGGCTGAGTTGATCACGCTCCGCCCTCTCTTTCCGGGTACCAGGTACATTATTATTTTTAATTCTAAGGCCTTTGTTTTGCATCTTGTTTCTTGTTTTTTCAAACAAATAGATGTAATCAATGGGAACATCTTTTATTTTTCACTTTTAGATGCTAGTACTTAGTTTGATTTGGAATTTTTTTATTGTTATTGGTAAGATGAGGAAGACAAATACTTAAGTCAGATTTGTAACTTTTGAATGGTTTAGTTTAAGGAATATTGCTTTCCGTCTTTTGCTTGATCAAGAAAGTATTATTTGGTATTGGATTGTGATTGAATATATTTTTTGGGGATTTATTTGGTTACTAGGAGTCTTGTAACTGTGTGGAGACTAGATTTCATATATGTGAATCAAATTGGTGATACATATTGTATGACTTCACTTTTTTTTTTTTTTTTGGAGACATTGATAAGTACATTGTTAGAATTTGCTAATCCATCAGCAATGCATCCTAGTGGTTGCGTTCATCACTTTATCATAATTGTGCATGCAGTGAAGCAGACGAAATCTACAAAATATGCAGTGTAATAGGCAGTCCAACTAAGGATACGTGGGCTGAAGGACTTCTTCTTGCAAGGGCTATTAACTATCAATTCCCACAAGTCAGTTTTAACCTTTTCTTCTAAATTTATTACTTTGTAAATTAAAAATAGAAAAACAATCACTAAGCATGGTATTTCTTGTAATTTGTTATTGCAGTTGGCTGGTGTGTCTCTCTCTGCGTTAATGCCATCAGCTAGTGAGGATGCTCTTAGTCTGATTAGAGTGAGTACTATTTTGTATTTATCACACTCGAGGGTGATTATAGTGTTAAAGAGTAGGGAATATGTATCCTCTAATGTGCTTCTCTTAGATGGGCTCTTGCAATGTTCTGTTAACTGACTCTTTTATTTTTATTTTTATTTTTTAAATCAAAATATTCAGTTACTGTGTTCCTGGGATCCCTTTAAGAGGCCAACAGCTGCAGAGGCCTTGCAACATCCTTTCTTCCAGGTATTTTCCTGGAACTTTGTTTTTTAATAAATTTGATTGACCTTCTGTACATTATGGTCTACAAGCGGACACTGGGTGGGGTTTTTAGGCCTAAAAAACCTTGTTTCAAAGGTTTCTGACAAAATTTTAAGCAACTGTTATAGTGTATTTGGATATGTTATAGGTGAAGCTAGAGATTTGCCTTTTATTTTCTGAGTTTATGTTGTAATTGCAGTACTATAGTGTTTTGGTTGGTACATCAAAAAATCTAAATTTACTTCCATGTTTGTTGCAGAGCTGCTATTATGTTCCACCATCTCTTCGTTCCAGAACTGCTACCAGAACACCTCCATCTGGTTCGTCTCATTGAAGCACATTACCCCTGAAACAGTTACTATTGGAATCTAATTTATCTGCTTTGGTGCAGCTGGGACAAGGGGAGCATTGGAGCAGCAAGGTGCTAGAAGGTATGCTGCTGGGGCTATATCTAATCCAAAGCTTGTTGGCCATTTTTCTTCTCCAAAGATAAATGCTCCTATGAGTACAGGTGAGGTTTCCTATATTGAGTGAGATTTTGCATATTTTGTCAACTTAAATTGGATCCCTCATTCTGGACCCTGAGATACCAAGCGTATAGAGGATTCATGTTTTACTTCGAATTGCTTGGAAAAATTGTTACATTGTGAAATAAATGGAAACCAGAGCAGTCAAATTTAAGATTGCTTGGGGTTGGTGAATTGTAGCTAGCTTGCAAAGGATCTCAGGGGACCACTAAAATTAAGATTCTTTCTTGATTTTCTTGTATGTAGATTTATATTTTTACACTATGCTAAAATTTCTTGCAGGTGTGCAACGCAAACTGGAAATGGTTAATCAGAATCAGGTTAGAAACTGACTGATCTCATCTGGTTTAGATTTCTTATCCGTGTTTACATGTTTATATCCTCTATTTTTTTTTTTTTTGTGTTTATGCACTCTTAGGTTGTAAATGGAAATGAGGAATATGAAAGAAATCATGTTTCGCTAGGGATTGTCTTTGTTAGTTATTGCCAATTAATCAAGGGAACTAATATGGAACAGAAAAAGTCTAGCCTCAAATATCAAACTGTTGATCGCAAATAGAATCAATGTTTGAAAATTAATTCCTTGTATCTTCAGCTAACACATTTCCCCCTTTTATGAAGGCTGCTAATAAGAATGATAAATCCATGAACAATATTCCCAAGCAACAACCAAAATATCGTTCAGCAGGGAGGAAGAGTCCACGTAAGTTTTTCAACTTGAGAACCAATTATTTTCTTGTTTTCTTTTGGTGTTACAACATCTCTTCTAACATCAATTCCCAAAATTTTGTAATTTTCATCAGCCTCCATCTACAAAGGTCGAACTGCACGGGGAGTTTCAGACACAGCTGAGAAGTTGGCGAACATGACAGTTAGTTCTCGCAGGCAGTCAGTTGGGCAACTTAAGTCACCGGCTATGAAGACTGGAGTACAATGGAACGCCGCAGCGTCTGGAGACATGTTTCTGAGACCAACTCAACAGCTGCAACCTGAAAGAACTTATGCCAGGAAAGTTGTGGGATAAAGGAAGGGCCGGGCAGGACTCTTTTGAATGGAGGAGATAAAATAAATAATAACAAAATGGGATTTTATGGAATTGTCTTAAATAAGTATTATGAATGATGATATAACTGAGTGAGTTGTGAAGTGTTTTGAGTTTGATGGCAGTATTATATGTTATGTCTGTCTGGTCAGTTACTGTGAGATTTGTCATGTTTCTTTCTATCAACAGCAAAGTCTACTTGAATAAATTTGTTATGTCTGTCTGGTCAGTTACTGTGAGATTTGTCATGTTTCTTTCTATCAACAGCAAAGTCTACTTGAATAAATTTGTTTATGGCTTGTTTATTTTCCTATATACCCTGTCTTATTTTAAATAAATATTACAAATTTAAACAAATGCCAGCTTTACACGAAGTCTGGGCTCTGCTTCAAGACGCCAGCTTTACCCGTCATAATAGAACATTGTAATATAAGATCGATAAAGTGTTAAGATTGCATATATGCTTGTACAACTAAAAGAAGATATAAAAAGCTTAGAGATATATTTCTCCCAATTTATCTCTTGTATGATGAAAGTGTAGTGGGTTCCAATTCAATTCCATTTGCGGCAATATAGTCATAGCATCCTTTTGCATTCAGGTCGAAATTTATTGACCCTCCACCAATCTTAAGTTTAACGTCTTCACTATCCTCTCTTTTGCAGCCTCCTTGCCTTGGGAAAACCAAACCATTGTTGGGCTTCTTTAACAAGTCATTCACTTCTGTCATCTTGTTGTTTCCTTTCGTATCTGTTTCGTTCGTGTTCTTGATGACCACGAGATTGGATAAAGCGAGATTAAAATTCGCTAATTGAGCTCTTGTTGCTTCTGCATTACTGCTGCAGTTTATATCGGCTGGGAGTGAGAGGCTCTTCTGGGCTTTCTCTATCATTCCCTGCAAGTATCTGCCTTGCGCCTCTATTCTTATCTGCAATCTCTTTTGTACCTATTGAAGACAATGATCAATGAATTAATTAAAATGAGTAATTGTAGAAGGCATGGATTGATGATTAACGTAAACCACAAAAAGTATTAAGTGAAACTAAGCAACTACCAAATATGAAATAATGTAAATTAGGAATATAATACCTCAAGCTGCTCTTGTAATCTCGTTTGTACTTCGGCCTGACACTTGAATGCTTCTGCCATTGAGATTTCTCTGTTTAGATATACACATTTATTCCTCTTGGTATTGCATCAATTTGATAACAAACTGGAGTATTGTTTTTCCAAATGAGCTAAGAAATGGTTACAAACTTAAACATACCCTTGTTGGTTATCAACTCTTGAGGAAGTGATACTATTGCCCAAAGAATTATTATTGAAATGTACATATGAACCTCCTAGAATTCAGAAAAGGCAAAGCCTAAGTGTATGAAATTGAAAATTTAACCAATTAAAAGAAAAGAGTTGAAATTAATTTTCTGATATTCTAACATAGCACTTTCTTAAAAACTATATAGGAGAGACCATTTAGCACTAAAAAAATTGATTTATACTTGAAAATTTCCAAAATCAAGTATGTTTCATTTGAACTGCAAGTAGTTTCGAATACTTGGACAACACTGATAGGTAGAGTTCAAGAATTGTAGCTCTAACGCAATATCCTACCATTCTTTTCGTTTTGTTGTTCTGTTGTGCTTTGTCTTCGAGCCTGCTGTCCTAGTCTATACTTCTGTCAATAAAATTACAAAGAAGTTACTTGACCACTAAGCGAGAAAGAAGGGGAAGAAAAAAAAAAAAAGGCCTCAATTTAGAGCATTATATCCCAAGAATGTACCTGTAAATGGCTCTTTAAATGGTACAATGTCAAGCCCTTTAAGCCCATCACCCTCAGCACAGACTTGGGAGTTGCCTCTAAAAATACAAACCCACTTCAGAATTCAGATTACGCAACATCAAATAAACAAATTTTGTTCTGGATTTTCATCTGACGTTGAAATTCCTATTCTACTCTTAAATATTTAGTACTAGAAACCGAATTAAATAACAAAATATAAAATCAAAAGGGTTGTGTTAGTTTGTTTATGTTTCCAGAATTCATTTCCTTGGTTCGTTGAATTCAAATATCATTTTCAGAATTCATGATTATCAAACAGATATCCTTCAAAGAAATATAAAAAACTCGCAGTTAAATCTGCGAACTCTTTTGGAAACATAAAAGTATTTTTTTAAAAGTTAGAGGACTCACTGTCAGGTCCTCCAAGTTTGGTGACAGCATCGACGAAACGATCATGAAGATCAGCTGTCCATCTAAGCCTCGGCTTCGGGTCTCTTGTCATAATCACTCCGTTCTCATACGCAAAATTCCCAAAGCTTCCCTCCATTCTATTCCGAAACTTCCAATTATATCTCCACTTTTGCTTTCAGAAGATCAATATACAAATTCTTCCAAGGACTTAAATGAATCGTCGAAAAAGAAAATGAAAACGTATTGACACTTGAAAGATATTTTTATTTTGATGTCAAATAATGGAAGACAACATGCAGAGCAAAGCTCGGCGACGAATCTGAAGCAACATGGAGAGTGAGGTGACATGCAAAGAGCTATCTCTCTCAGCTGCTTCTATAAAACTTTTTTTTTTCTTCTTCTTTTATTACCGTCAGATTTTTCCTTGGTCAAATGGTATGATAATCCAACGGTTAGAGTAAAAAAGGGTGCCACGTGGAATATTCTTTGGCGGATGAGAGAATTGAATATTTGAGACCGTCACGTGGCGGGCCCCGCGTAATGTCGGAACGGAGGACACGTTTCGAGATCTCCGCGAAAGGCGGTCGTTGTAGAATATTCGATTAAATGGTTAAGGGTCCGTGACTGGAGCCAGCGGTGGCCGTGCATTGAATCTGTCCATTGTTTCTGGGTCTTGTTAGATATTGTTTTAACCTTAATTTGTTTGTCATCTCGTTAACAAATTGTAAACAATTAAAGATGTTTATCATCAGTTAGGACTAATCACCGCTACTACTATCTTATGTTGTCATTTCATGTGCATGTATTCATGTTCCATGCATCCAACATTACGACATGTGCATATATTGTTTCAATGATTAGACGGATGCATATATATTTACAATTTAGACTTTACTTTTTCACAAAAAGAATATTATTAAATTATTTAAAAAATTATTATTAAAGATTAAAAAAAAGTATTACTTCAAAAATAAAAATCGTTAGATAAATATCGGTTTGAACAAGATTTGTTTCTTCATGATACTAAAAGTACACATGATATCATTATGAATCAAAATATGTAATCCATAAGCAAATTGGTTTAACTTAAATGGGGTATGATAGTTTTTTTATGGTATAACATTCTTGTCAATACATTATCCTCATTACGTTCTTGATTGTAATATCTACTAAAAAATATGATTCCATGAGCAGAAGCTCCTATCATGATTGTATCTTACAATGTATTAGAGATTAATATATAATGCGATTTGAATTTAATCGATCTCCCCTTTACAATTTCCATCCATTCCATAGGAGTGGTACTATTTGCATCCCACCTATAAACTAAATAACCTCATCTCTTATTTTTAGGTGGCTAAACTTGATAACAAAAATAAATAATTAAATGAGATGGTTTCATTTCTTTTTTATACCTGATCATCTACATCGAAGTGAATCAATTTTATTTAAATCACATCGATTACAAACTCATCTCTCATATCATTAGACTAACAAAATCTACGTCAAAGACAACCTATAGATATATGATTGATTTTATTTTGCTTTTGAGTTTTATTAGGCAAATGTTTTGTGCCAAAAGTTCTTTGCAAAGTCCATTAAAATAGAAAATGTTTCGTGCCAAAAGTGCTTTGCAAAGTCGATCAAAATAGCTCTTGATATGGCTTCTATGTAAGCTTATATACTTGCGAATTACTTGTGAATATGCAATATTTTATTACATTAATAATTGTTGATACATAAACTAGTATTTGTATATACACTTTTGGCATAAATGGCGTACAAGTAAATTAAGTAGTCATATTGACACACCCACTTCATTTCTCTACAAAGAACTTCAAGACATTTTGTAAGAAAGATTAAGAATTATGTAGATTCGTAGAAAGCTAGTTTGAATAAATTTGAAGTAGATTTTGTCAGTGTAATCATATGAGAGATGAATTTGTATTCTTTGTAACTTAAACAAAATCCATTCACTTTAGTGTAGATGAAGGTTTACCATGAGAAATAAGATTATTTTCTTTAATTGTTACTCTTATTGACATTTTTATTCTCCTAAAACTAAAAGATGGGGGCTATTTAGTTTATAATGGGGTGTGAATAGCAGCACTCATTCCATAATCTTTTAGTAAACGAACCCAGTGGACAACTTGAATCCATTCGCTTTACATGCATATTGTGGCTTTTCGATTGGGCTCTCCTGTCACTTGAACTAATTTGGAAATTTTTCAGAGTTTTGGAGCTCTCTTCTATTCAAATAGGATCCCATTAGGTTGGATTTGTAAAATAAGCAATAAAAACTTGAGAATAATTGAGATAAGTACAAAAAAACCTAATTTTAGAAGAGATGTTTTAAAAAATGACTAAATCCTGATTTTTTTTCTTCGGCTTAGCTAATCAATAAATTAACTACCGCCGTTCGGTCATTATGGGCCAACGAACCGGTATCTATTGGTTCGTACATTACAAGCAAATTTACGTGTTTTTTATTCAATTTAGTTAGATAATTATAAAGATATATAAATTTGTTAAATATTAAAAAACACTCATCTATTTTCGTTATTTTTTGTTGTTTTTTATAATAATTAGAGAAAATTAATGCAAGACTTCGGGCTTTATTCAAATATAGTCCACAGATACTTTTTTTTGAGAACCAACAAAACAAAAATTTAACAATCAAAGAAACAAAGCAATGGTAATTTTATATAACTTCATTTTTTTTCCTCAGTAATTTTCTTGTTGCATTCGAAATCCCGTATGCCTTTTACTTAATAATTTGCTTATTCTCTCTATTTTTCAAGTAGGATACAAGTTCTCAATTGTTACGAGAGTGTTATAGTCAACATGTTTTTTATTTTCCTTATCCTATATTGATAAAAGAAGTAAAATTAATTTTACAAACTTCTGTTCAAGAAAGATGAACGATTCCATTACCAATAGATAGCTCTTGATGAATTCTAGAAACGTCAAAGATTTAGTTAATGAAATCTAAAAGTTTGGCTTCTGTCCGAAAATTTGAAAACCTTAGGGGTTGTTGTTGAAATCTAGACTAGTTGACGATTGCTTATATAAACAGGCAATCTTCCTTCCTTGTGGAAAATGTTAATACTACAAAAAAAAAAAAAAAAAGGTTTAGTTGCTTGCCGTCTNCGATTGCTTATATAAACAGGCAATCTTCCTTCCTTGTGGAAAATGTTAATACTACAAAAAAAAAAAAAAAAGGTTTAGTTGCTTGCCGTCTCAATGCCGAAATGGGAAAGCTGGAAGCTGTTAGAAGCATCCTAGCATATGGTTTTTTGCTTGTCTTGGCAATAAATTCAAAGGGAAGGTTGGTCAACAACACGATCGATTCACCAACCATCAATTATTGCTTGGCAAGTGTTTTGACTCCTCCTACCCAGTTATTAATTAATCAATTAATCTACAAATCGCCATACAAATAAATTTAAATTTTCAATGTGGAGGGTCCAATTAGGATAACACATTAATTGACGCTACATCTGCAACAACCTCATTGATGGTTTCGTAAAAAACAAATAAAGAAAATTCAAAGGCTTGACAAAATTGCAAGAATCTCTTCTTCAATCTAACAAATTTGATCAACTTTCCTTAATACATTTGGAACCTAAATTTTAAGAAATAATTCAGATGCTTAATTTATTATAAGGTGATAGTATACTGGTGTCATTTTTTCGTCATCCATGGTTCCTTTGACCTTTGACTTTGTATGTTTGCCGAATGTGAATTAAGAGAAATATAAAAGTGGCCTAAATTAGAGAGGTCGATTGAAATATGATATTTTTTTCAATAAATTTATATGCAATGATCACATACAATAAAGTGACAAACGCTTAATAAATTTTTTAGATTCTCGAGTTATTGAGCATTAGAGAATAAAAGTACAAATATATCTATCAATCTATCACTTTATTGGATATAATTATGATATTGAAATATTTACCCCGTAATCGAATTACTTCCTTTAATTTTGATCTTTTTTCAGAATTGTTTCATATAAATTACGGCAATTTACAACATCTTCACTTAAGTATGAACAGAATAATGAGCTGGAAATATTTGACGAAATTATAGAGAATCTTCTTCAAAATCTAAGCAATTTAATAAATCTTCATTGGATTAGAGGGGAAGTTATTACAGTTTTATCTAATTTTGGGCACAGAATTTTGTGAAATCTAGGGGAGGTTGCCAAAAACTACCCAAAATTAATTAATAAATTAATTTTTATGTATATATAGAATTTGTTTTCATTACAAATTTATTTTCTTTTATCTTTTCCGTTGCAATGTCTCTTTTATTGATTGCTTGTCAAAATCTGAAACAATCAACCCCCCATTTGGCTATTTTTACTAATTTCTCAAATTAATTAGTAATTTTTAGGTATATATAGAATTTGTTTTCATTACAAATTTATTTTCTTGTAACTTTTCTGTTGCAATGTCTCTTTTATTGATTGTTGGTCAAAATCTTAAACAATCAACTTGATGCAATAACGTGGACGAGAAGGCTTGATGCTTGCAGTCAGCTTTTTTCATTGAAGTAAAGCATATAAATTCAAGAATAACTATCATTTACATCCCTCAAACTCTTACAAAATAACAGTTTTACCCTTAATAAACGACAATCCTTGTTTCTTTTTTTTTGGTGTTATTATCTAAGGCTAAAATTTATGTTTTACCCATGAACATAGACTAAAAACTGAAATAAAAAAAATTAAAGGATAAAATAAAATATTATTTCTTAATCATTGTTAGAAATTAAACCAAGAATATTTGTTGACTAGAAGTCTAACTTATTAGATAAATCCATGTTAAGTTGAATATGGTTTTAGTGAGTTATAATTAGATTTGAATTAGACTTAGTTATTTGGTTGGTTTTAATATTACTAAATTTCGTTAGTTGAGTAAAATTAGGATATGTCCACATTTATAAGCTTTTGTATTTCATTAATTTTAATGAAGGAAAATTAAAAGTATTAGTGTTTCTTCTTCAAATATTATCTCTTTTTCTTATGCTTGAGCTGGAGTGTTTCTTTTTATTTTGCTACCATTGATATCAGAGCCAGTTGATTCAAGGAGTCAGAGATGGCAAGGAATCAGTTGCAAAGATATGGATATGCAAGAAGAATTTTCCTCTTTACAATTTTCTAAGTTTGATGGAGATAATTTTCAATTAGACTTCAGATGCAACTCTTGTTTGAATATGAAGATATATAGGAGATCGTAGATTGAGAAATTGACATGCCAACGAATCAAGTAGAATTAATGCCAAAATAAAGAGAAAGTTCAACAGATGATCAAGAGAAAGATTTAAAAGCTTGATCTTATATAAATCAGTTATTAAAACTCCATATTTTTGAAAAAGTTGCTCATGTAACATCAACTAAGGAGATATGAGATTTTCTGATTAACACCTATAACGGTGTTGGTAAAGAAAAAATCGAGTCTCAGATTGAGTCTCAAATATGCATGGATTCAAGTTGGGAGATAGATAAAGAAGAGTCTCAGATACATCTTGTATCAATTTTGGGAGTCTAAGAAGATCTTGAAAATTCAAAGAATTCAATTGCAAGTATTAATATTGTGGCAATGGCAAATGCCAATACATTTCAAGGCACTCAAGTCTCACGACTACCAGTCACTGTTTATCATCGTCAGTATTCTTCATTTTTGTCGCATCCAAAATTTCGATGGGCAAGTGAATTCTCACATCCACCACCCTCTGATAGATCAGGTAGTCATTTAAAGTTTAAAAAAATGTTTTTTTTTTTCAAAAATAGCATCGGAATCCGGCAAGTGAGACGACACCACCAGCCTAGATCAATTCAGAATCTTTTGATCTACAAAACCCAATTTTTTGTTTTAGATTGTACGTTGGAGATTGTAGTTGGAAAATACAATCTGCCCCTAAAATTTATCATTGTGGCTAATGGGCTCCTATATAATATTAATTTGGTCCGGTTGTTTGTAAAATATTATTCTGGACTCACAGATTTTGAAAATGATGATAAAGTATACAACGAGGATAATCAAAAGGCTAATGCAGTTTGGGAAGCCATTCATAAAAGAAT
Source organism: Bursera palmeri (assembly GCA_026225775.1). Taxonomy (NCBI): domain Eukaryota; kingdom Viridiplantae; phylum Streptophyta; class Magnoliopsida; order Sapindales; family Burseraceae; genus Bursera; species Bursera palmeri. The sequence continues at coordinate 14,803 of JANKKB010015074.1, forward strand.
GGATGCAAGTAATAAAGATCGGAGAGCAGCAACGTTGAACCAAAAGATCGAGACAAATAACATTCAAAAGAATGGAGAGCATCCATGGTTATGAATGTTCTGAGAGGAAACCATACATTGATTTATGAAATGGTTAGAGCTTGGTTTAAGGAGGGAATGTTAGAAATTAAACCAAGAATATTTGTTAGACTAGAAGTCTAACTTATTAGATAAATCCAAGTTAAGTTGAATATGGATTTAGTGAGTTCTAATTAGATTTAAATTAGACTAAGTTATTTGGTTTGTTTTACTATTACTAAGTTTTCTTAGTTGAGTGAAAATGGGATATGTCCACTCTATAAGTTTTTGTATTTAATTAATTTTAATGAAGGAGAATTAAAAGGAGTAATGTTTCTTCTTCAAATATTATCTCTCTTTCTTGTGTTGCTTGAGCTGAACTATTTCTTTTTATTTTTCTACTTTTGTGGAGGAAATAAATTCTAAAACAAATAAAGAAATAGTCTCAGGATCTATGATTGTCTCCAAAAGTTCAACGTACATACATTACCCAACCTTTTGACTAAGAGCCAAGAAAACCTTATGAAAAATGAATTTATTTAACCTGAATTTTATCAACAAAAAGTTGACTTCAAAGGTAACATGATTAATTGAATGGTTTGTGTAGCAGTTCTTACATTTTCAATTTCATTGTAAATAATTATAATAATTTTTTATAATATAAGAGTGAAATTTTTCAAAAGGAAATCTTTTTGTTTTTATAGTTGAACCAACCCTGAACGGCAGGACTCGCCTGATATACTTACACGTAGAACTTGACGAAATTTGAAGCAAAATAATCCATGAACAACCCTGCATAAGTGCATATATATATAAGTACCTAATCTACTTCAATGAGAGTACTCGAAGGCTGAAGCCAAACATAGAGATATTATAAAAGATGGGAAAGAGCAAGGTTCTGGTTGTGGGGGGAACAGGATACATAGGGAAGAGAATTGTGAAGGCAAGTTTGGCTGCAGGGCACATAACGTATGTGCTTCAACGTCCGGAGAATGAGATCGGACTTGACATTGAAAAGCTTCAAATGCTACTGTCATTTAAGAAACAAGGAGCTCACCTCATCCAGGGCTCGTTTTCTGATCACAGCAGCCTGGTGGAGGCTGTGAAAAAAGTTGATGTTGTCATTTGCACCATGTCTGGTGTTCATTTCCGGAGCCACAACATCTTGTTGCAGTTGAAGCTAGTTGAGGCCATCAAAGAAGCCGGAAACGTTAAGGTATCAATTTTTGCGACGGCAATGTCTTATGTTTCGCCTAAAATTCTTTTAGTTGGTAACTGTTTAATTTTGAAATTATCTATCTATCAGTTCAGAACTTTTGCCTTCTTCATAATATTACAATCCCTTAATTTTGGTTTCATATTCAAATACTTTGATCTGGATTCACAATATTCGTTAATTGTCACTTTTTACTTAACGTCGATTCCTGTAAAATTCTTCTTCCATAAAGAAGTTCATAGTTGCATTTCAAGAAAATTTGAGGAACGTAACATGTAAATAACACATGCAAGTTTGTAAATGTTCGTTATTCGAGTTTCATATATTCAATGGAATTATTTTATAAAAAAGAAAACCAATAGCAGATAAAATTTTAAATCCTAAATAATAATCTAGATTTTGGAGTTTCAAAAGTATTGAAAAATCAAAGAACAACCCTATAGATGAATATATCTATTTATCTATATTTACAAGAGGTAAATTTTCCAATCAAGTAACAATAATAATAATAAATAAATAAATAATTGTAATATTCTGGTTAATAGATCCTTTTCCCCATTAGTTTATCTTTTTCGGTCATAATAAACTAAGGGTAATTAATTAAGGTCGAACATGATATTCTCGGCTATGACTCCCCAACCATTTAATTGACTTCAACGAAAAGGTAAATGGTAATTGTGGCCTCCAAGTAACTCAACTTAGATCACTTTAGTTGATTTTTAATAACTACATGTAATAAAATTTTGTTATTATTATAAGAAGAAAACATTTCAACTTCTCCTGTTTTGAAATTTCGTTTAATTTTATGTTGTGTATATTAATCACATTTGTACCTTTTTCTGGATTTTTGCAATCTAAATACTCATTATTTAGATAACTGGGACCTCAATTGAATTCTTCAGAAGTGTATTAATTTATAGTTTACTTAATAATTAAAGAAGAGAATAATATTAGGCACATCAGCGTCCCTTAAATTTTTCAAAGAAATTTAATTTACAAGTTTCATATTCAAGATTTGCTTAGATTTGTGACGAGTTTATTACTTGGTTTTATGTTTGTTAGCGTTTCTTACCTTCAGAGTTCGGAATGGATCCGGCTCGAATGGGACACGCACTTGAGCCAGGAAATGAAACTTTTGATCAGAAAATGATAGTGAGAAAGGCAATTGAGGATGCCAACATTCCCTTCACTTATGTTGTTGCCAACTGCTTTGCTGGCTATTTCGCTGGCAACCTTTCTCAGGCCGCCACCCTCGTCCCTCCCAGAGAAAAAGTGACCCTTTACGGGGACGGAAACGTTAAAGGTATATTTATATTTGAGTAAATAATTTGAAAGAGTGAAACTTTTTATTTTTATTTTTTGTTTTCTAAAATTATTATTAACTTTGTGTCTGCATATCATCCAGTGATTTACATGGACGAAGATGACGTTGCAACATACACAATTAAGACAATAGACGATCCTCGAACATTAAACAAAACTCTGTATGTGGCACCACCTCAAAACATTCTTTCGCAGAGACAGTTGGTTGAGATATGGGAGAAGCTTATTGGAAGAAAATTGGAAAAGACTACTATTTCCGAAGAAGACTTTCTTTCCATTATCGCAGGTACCAATTCAAGAAGTTATACTTAATTGTGATATAAACGGGAGTATTTCATTCAGTATCACTAGTTTTTTATAGAGTAATTATCATTGACCACCCTTACCTTTTTCTCTTTTTTCACTCATATGGGACGTTTGCCCTTTTTCCCTTCTCTCATCCTTAAGTTTTGAAAAATTCTCTTCTCAAGTCCTTCAGTTAAAAATTCCGTTAGTTAACACCAATTTACCTCTATATTATAATAAATTTATCATTTTACCCTTATTAACATATAAAAAAACTATTTTTTTTAATGACAATATTAARTTAAATAATCAAATTACCCTTGAAATAAATATAAATATATATTAATATTATCCATAAAAAATAATTTTAATATGTGTTAAGATAATTTGATCATTTAATTTAATATGGTCCTTTAAAAATTAAGTTTTTTTTATATGTGTTAGTAAGGATAGAATGATAAATTTATTAAAATATAAAGGTCAATAGATGTTAATTAATAGAATTTTTAACTATAGGACTTGAGAAGAGATTTTTTCAAAACTTAAGGATGAGAGAAGAGAAACGTCCCATATGAGTGAAAAAAAGGAAAAAGGTAGGGGTGGTCAATGATAACTTCTTGAATAATCTTTATTAAAGAGTTTTCAAGAGTTTTCAAACCCTTGAAAATAATCTTTATTAAATAACTCTTGAAAACTCTTGAAAATATAAAAAAACCCCCGTTTTTCAAGAGTTTTCAAGAGTTATCAAATAATCTTTATTAAAGGATTTGATTAATTTATTTGTTTAAAAAAAAAAAGAAGAATCTAAAATTATAAAACAAATAATTCTACTAATCTAATTTCGTCTATTTGCTAACAATGATTTAATAGAATATTTAATTAACAAGAATATTTTTTATGATTTTTAAAAAAATCAGAAAGAAACTTATTTTTATCTAATATTAAGACAAAACGTAAGTATATTCCACGAAAATAACTTTATTATGTATATATATATATATATGACATATTATTGGTGGCATGCAGGGATGGAGGATTATGCAGGGAAAGCAGGATTTGGACATTTCTATCATATATTCTTTGAGGGATGTTTGACCAACTTCGAGATAGATGAGAAAGACGGCCATGAGGAAGCTTCAAGGCTTTATCCTGAAGTGAAATACACGACCATGGAAAAATACTTGAAAGTCTATATCTAGAAGTGTGTTTTGATTTGAGATTTAATAAACGTATTGTCAAAGGTTTTTAATATTTTTTTAAAAAATAAAATGCAAATTTTATTTTCTTGTTAAAATATATCTCGGCCAAATCTAAGGACTGAAATGGTGATATGAGATATATATAGGAATATTCTTCAATAGAAATATTACACATCCCTAATATACTCTCCAACATATCTTTTAAGAACATTATTGAAATTTCAAAAATAATTATTGAATTTTTATTTGGTATGTTTTCATAATGATGAAAATAAATCAATCTGTCCAATAGAAATAATTTAATAGCTAAATATTCAATTTAATAGAGAATTACTACGAAGAAATTATTCATAACTTATGTTTGTGTAAATTTTTACCTAAAAAGAACTCCACACAATTGATAGATCTCTGACATTTTGCCTATTATCATTTCATGAAATTAAAGAAAAAGAAAGATAAAAATGAAAACGGGTGTTGGTAGGGTCACCGATTTAACCACTTTAATCCTAAGTCAAAGCTTGAATTGAAGACTTATGGCTACAAAATAAATTGAATATAATTTTGTATATACCTAGATAAAAATCTAGATCGAGAAGAAGTTAAATAAGAATAATTTTTTCAACAGTATTCCTCCATCAACTAATCAACGAAATCAATGTGAATACAAGAATTATAAAGGTATTATTGAATTTTTAATTCATCTCAAAGAATGATAAACCTGTTGTCATTGTGTACTATAACAAATTAATTTATGTTTTCAAATTTTATATAGTTTTTAAAAAATGAAGGGCCAACTTGCTCATGTCTAATATTTTCTTGCATTTGGGTTAGGCAGGAAATGGCCCAGTTGGGGTAACATGGCATCATTGAGCTGTGACAATTGGGCTGTTCTTGGCCTTGAAATAAATGTTTTTTTGCTTCTCGATCAGCCCAACATGGTTATTTTATCTATGGCTGAGAGGCTATTTGTTCCCCCACTATTGAACAAAAGCACTCCAATTTTAATAATCTTTTTAATTATAGATTTATCTTTAATTGAAATTACTCAAATATTAATATTTATACGAAAAAACTTTATATTCTTATCTCTTTTTTGTTTTATTTATAAATGTTTTTAAACTCACATACTTTATACCATAAATAACCCATTTTTAACTTAGAAAAATTAAAAAATATTTACATTTCTTAAGTACCTCTTCTTCATGTATTATTATTGTAATTTGTATATTGATGTATTGTATGCTACCTCCCAAATAAAGGGACAAACTTAGTTTTTACTCTTAGTAGCCGTTTTCTTTTTTTGTCTGAAATTCAAACAAGTATGAATTATATTAAAGTCTAAATAGGTCTGAATATATAAATTTCAATGATATTTTTATTTTTCAACATCTAAATTGAAATACGTAAAATTAAGATTTTTACACATTTATTCTTATTCATTTTTTTTTCATTTATGTAGTTGTGTTTGTTTACACTTGAAATATTAAAATATTTATAAATCAATATATTGATAAAATTAATATTAAAGTATTTAAATATTTTATTATTTTTCTTAAAATATTAACAAATAATTTATATGTATATTTATTTAATATGTATTGTTCTATAAAAGCTATAAACAAATAGCTCATAAATGAATTAAATAAAGGCATTTAAGAGAATGAGGGGTGACATAATCCTTTCACTTTAGTATTAAGATAAAAACTAAAAAATTTAGAATTTTTCATTAAGATGAAATTGTCTAAACTTAAGCTAAAAAAACAAACGCACTAAAATATGTGAATGATTGAGAATTAATCGAATTCAAACTTCATATCAAAAAACAAACACCTCTTTAATTTGCAAGCCCTTATAAATTAAAAAATTTCAACTTCTAATCTTCAATAGACTATATTTATATAAATATGAAATTGAAATACAACTAATACATAAAGTTTTTTTTTTTTTTAATTTTGTTTACGGATAAATATATAAACTCTAATTTTTCAAAATAACTGAAAACCAATTAATAGCGAAAAAGAGAGATCGCAAAAGAATTAAAAAAAATCTTAATCAGATTCTTAAAATAAAATAGTAAACATACGACATAATGTATCAGTGATTTATTCAAATTATAATACCAACTCCTAAAAATATATATATTTAGTTTGAAAGGAGAATTATATAAACCCATTGCTTACACATACGAAAATCAACACCGTTGTCGTATCATAATTATCATTTTTGTAAGTTTTATATAAAATTCAATTACTGATATCACATTCATCAAATAATCTATTTAATTAATATTCAAGAACCTAATTCCTATTATTTTTTATCAGATCATAAGTAAAAAAAAAAAAAAAGAAATAAGAATTATGTAAATATAGAGAGTTTCTGCTGGTTTGGCGTCACATATCACAACACTTTAGCAAACTTGAGAGAGAATGAAAATAAAAGAAAGTTTAAATAGAGTTTCAGGGATTGATTCTAAAAAATTTTGAGCTCGAAGAAGAAGCAGATTGGAGAAATTCTTTTAGAAATAATAGGAAAATTGTTTATGTAATTGTTTGATTAAAATTAAATTTACTAGGGAAGTTTAGGAAGTGGACTTAATACATGAAAAGCATAATATATATAATTAAATACTTGGTGGATAATTGTGGAATTATAAATTTATTTTCATGGCAGCAAACTTAAGACATGGGGGGAACTGGGCGGAAATTTTGAATTCAATGGAGGCAATTGCCCCCACTCATCCTTAACTAGCTCCACCTTGAATGAGGTGTTAAGAGAAAAAGTAATGTAAACAGAATAATTAATAAGTGAAGCACAATTTTGAAATTATATGAGGTGTTATTACGAATAATTTAAAAAAAAATTAGTGGAGTATAATTAAATGTGAGGTATCTTTGGTTCAATTGTGGGAGGCAAATAATATTACTGTTCGATTAAGTAAGATTACTAATTAAGTATGCAACTTTAGGCCTTTAGTGGAGTTCAAGACAAGATTATTAACTTAACCTATACTATATAAACTCAATAACCTCCATAATTCATTTAAATAGGTATATATATTTCAATTCAATTAAAAGTTTTGATATTGTTATTATTATTAGAGTAATTTGTAATACCCAATTTTATATCACAAATCATTTATTTCAAATGATGTGGAATTAATTTAATGGTTCACATATTGATTATATTATCATTGACAAATCATTCATGAAGTTTACATCATTTATGATACAAATTTGAGGAGGTGATTGTACATACATTTACCCATTTTTGGGTCGCCACATTAACCAATAAGTGAATGATAATGATGAGACCAATGACACAGCCAATTTTTTTTTTTTTTTTTTTTTTTTAAAAGGCTGAAGAAAGATTAAAAAAAATCNCCCAAATTTTTTTTTTTTTTTTTTTTTTGAAAAGGCTGAAGAAAGATTCAAAAAAATAAAAATAAAAATTGATGAACCTCGAGTGGTGTGTCTTGAAATTTGTTTTAGAGCGGGTTAGAAGAAGATTGAAAATCTTTATGTCTAAATTTATTAATATGCCCATACACTAAATGTTTAGTTTTTCTAAATGTCTTAATATTTTTATTATTTTATAAAAAGGTAAAATTGTAACTGTAAATCAAATAAAATATCTAAATCATTATGTCTCCCTTATTTTCTTCTTTGTTTAAGAGATAGTCGTAATAACTTCCAATTTTCATTAACAAATAAAAACAAGTCAAAGCTTGAGAAGTCCCAATTCAGTGGTCTTAACTTCCAATTTTCATTAACACAAAAAAACAAGTCAAAGCTTGAGAAATCCCAATTTAGATGGCACAATTGTCAAAGGAAATAATCCAAAGAAAATGACGACTAAACAAAAATCAACTCAACATTGGCAACTGCTTACGTCGTTACAACTTGAAAAGTCTCAGAACGTTGTAGTCAGTAAAGATGGCTTAAAGAAAGAAAGAATTGTCAACTAGGGTTGCGGGGGTTGGGAAGAAGAAAAGGGCTGCAGCATGTCCACCCGATTTTATTTTATTTTATTTTTTTATAACAATTTTATATCTGGGAGTTTTCAGAAAATATCTGGAGCTATCTAGTATGACTCTAAATTCTTTCCTCAAAATAGTTAACACAATTATCATAAAAATAATATTATATATATAAAATTTTATATAAAAAATGATATGATATCATATGAATACTAACTTAAATACATGAAAATTAAAATAATAAATATTAATTAATTTATTTTATCAATTATTTAATATCATATCATTTTGTATATAAATTTTATATATATAATATTACTTTGATGATTTATTATATATTATATGTATTCAATTATGGAATTTTGAATTTTTTTGGTTAAGCGATCACGATTATCAAAGAAAGTGTTCATAGATACTTTCTCTACGTAGGCTTCCAGAAGTAACGGCCAACGTGAAATTAATTTTATATTTATTTATTAGTACTATAAAATAATGAAAAATAAAAAATATATAGAATGATTTAGCACTGTGTATAATAAGACAAAAAAATGTGCAGAATAGTCTGGCACCATATAAAGAGTTGAAACAGACAAATAAAAGTGGGAATGGATGATGCATAGCACTAAATGTATTTTTTTAATCTACCTCATAAATAATTCGTCATTTCCTTATTATGAGGCCAGTAACATAACTATTTTTTTTTTTTTTCAAGGGTTGAAATTTATTTAAAAAAAAAATGGTGAGCCTCAAATGAGTGACTCAACTTAAAATTTATTTTGGGATAAGTTAAAGAAAGTCCAAATTTTTTTTTTGATAAAATTTATTAAAATATTTGTATTAGATAACATAAACTAAATATTATCAATTTATTTATATTTAATTAAATATGAGATAATTGTTTCTCTTTTTTTGAATATTTGATTCATAATATTATAAAGTGATCAATAATGCCTAACTCCACTACAAGGCTACATCCCCAACTGTTCCCCCGCACTTGGACAATGATGTGATGGTAAATGACTCTGAACTTTTCTTCTCCAAAATTACAATTATATCTTTACTGTTAAGGATGAGGGCTATCAGAAATGAGTTGATAAGTGGCGCTCAATTTAACAAATGTATGGTCCTGATTCTGCAGAACCAGGATTACTGAATCATGAAGAAAGAGAAATTAACTATTCGGAGATCATATCAATATGCTGCCGGATGTGAGTGGCCCAGGGTGAAAATGAAATAGATTATATTTGGGATTCTTGTTGGTTTCGGTGACGAATAATCTTCGGATAGTGTTATATGATAAAAGCATAACTTCAAAAACTCTTGTATAGGCTGTCGCAACCACCTAAGATATATCTATAATAAAAAATATAAATCAACCATCGCTTTTTTTAAGCCAAGGAAGTCACAAGATTTATTTAAAGGTAAAGTAGACCTTAATCAGAATCAAAAGCAATTTTATGATAGATCAAAAAGAACACAATACATCGAAAACGATATATCTCAAGCGTGAAATGAACTTAATGCATTTTAATTGACAATCTTTAAAAATAACCCAAGTTATAGAAACGTTTTAAAAATAAATTATTTTTCAAAAATTTATGAAATAATTTTAAAAATGTCAAATCTTGAATCNGTGATTTGAAAATCCCACATCGCTCCCGCACGGCTTACTGAGCTTGTATATAAGCAGGGGCCAGTAGCCCTTTACTCAATTGACGCGTTTTGGGCCAGAAACTCAGAAACAAAGCCGTGAGGTTGGCCCAGTAGGCACCAAAGGCTGTTTATAACAGAATTGACATATTAGCATGTCTGTCATGATAATGATAAGGGCAGGCAGTGGGTAACCATCTTTTTTTCAATGGTTGAATTTTTANTTTTTTACTTTAAAAGAATCTTGAGCCTCAAATGAGTGATAAAATTTATTAATATATTTGTATTAGATAACACAAACTAAATATTATTAGTAATTTGATACTTATTTATTTATTTATTATCATTTTTACTAAATATCAAATAATTTTCTTTCTTTAGTTAAATCTTTTATTCATATTGTTATAAAGTGATTATAATAACTTTTCTAGAGAGATTAATATATAACTTGTATCATAAAGTTATTAATTTATTCAAATATCTTAGTGGTTTTTTTATTATTTTTAAAGATGTTACATTATCTTTTAATATCTTAAATAATTTCTTTTAAAAAGTAATGCATATGATTTATTTTTTTGAAATAAAAGTGAAGCTGTACCACTAGCTGTGCGGCCTGTCTCGAACTTCAAGGATTAAATAGAGGGATTTACAGAAATAATTGAACTCAAAAGTGTGAATAAATAATCAAAAAATTAAAAAATTTATTACCTAACCAATGCATTAAGCTGGTAGACATATAGATATTAGTCCTTGATCTTTTAACCTATAACAAATCAATTATCTATTTTTTTTAATTAACCCAAACCAATAGATGTAACTGACTTAACGGATCAATAAACTAATATTTATAAGCTTACAGATTTAACACGTTAGGACAATTAAAATTTTTAATTTCTTAAAGATTTTTCAACTTAACCCAATTAAATGAAAATGAGCTCTTCTTTTCCGGACTTAGAGATGAGGTACACGGCAGTCAGAATTTAGAGCTGGCAAGTGTCAAATCACGACAAAAGAGAAAT
>JANKKB010015119.1:10453-20975 GCA_026225775.1 Bursera palmeri
AAAAAAAATGATTTACGGTACTTTGCTCTACAGTTAATAAAAGTAACTGAAATTCAGTAAGAAGTGGGGAACACTAGCATAGATAACCAGAAGTATCTTTATATATAAATCAAACAATACGGAATATAAATACAAGGAAACAATACAATACATATATCCGATCAACAAGATGAAATTAGAATGTTTAAAAATACATAAGACAATACAAATCTTCAAGCAATTTTACAACTATCTTTAAAAAGCAAGTGGTGGATTTCACCATCTTCCATTTTCAGCTGGGATCTTATCTTCGTTAGTTGTTTCTAAGAAGGATTGCAACTCCACTTGTAAATTCTCAACCTTCTCCTTCAATTCTGCCCCATCCAAAGCATCGAGGATCTCTTTTTTAATCTCTGCTTCCATTTTCTCTACTTTTTCTGGACTGGAACCTTGACCTATCTCTGCCTTTAACTCATCAAGTTTGCTTGTAAGACCTGTTGCACTTATCACTCTCTCAATTTCTTTGTGAATATCGTTGTTCACATTAACTATCTTCTCATGCAACTCTGGAGGTGGGGTTGTCACCTTTCTTTTAGTTATCCCTATAATCTCCAAGTCAGCTGACTTTAAAGCCTCGATTAGCTCTTTCTTGGCTTTTACTACTTCATCCACCAAATCCTCATCCAATGGATCTCCTTTTGATAACTTTTCTTGAGCAATCTTCAAAAGTTTCATTTTTTCCTTAACTTGTGTTGGAACCTTTTGGTTAATTTTTTCTTTCAGCCTCTCACTTTTTCCTTTCAGCTCAATGAGTTTGTTAACTGTGTGTAGTTTTTCAAGCTTCTGCTTTAACCCAAGATAGGCCCCAGGCCGTGACAAATTTTGCTTAAATTCTTGCATGATTTTATCCACCTTTTCCTTTAAGTTTTGATTGATGGGCTGGTCACTGGGGGATTTGGATATGGCCAACTTAACTGATTCAAGCTTCTCTTGCAATCCCATTGAAATGAATGCATTGGTGATCTCCTTGTCTACATCTTGCCTGAGATTTTCAATTGCTTGGTTAGTGACTGGATCAGAAGGTACCTTTGCTTCCATAATCTTTTTCTTCAAGTTTTCTAGGTCAGACTCTATGTCAGAAGCTTTTAGCATGTTGACATCAGAAGGCTTCATGTTACGTTTCCTCTCCGGATCCACAGGAATGCCTTCCTGGAAACCCCCAATTGACCGAAATTTGAGCATTCGGTGTCGCAGCAATTCCTCTGTATCCATTTTTTTCAATTCCTAGTTCCATTTCGGCATGCATGCGTATAAGTTGTGGATGACAAGGAAATAAACAAATGGAAGAGGAGAAGATATTAACGAGGCCAAACCAGAATGCACACATAAAAGTTTAAAAGGAAGTTTCTTCCATTATTATGATGGAAGAAGTTCATACAAAATATGTCCAATTTCAACAGAGCGGCCCACATTTTCTAGAGGCGTCCTCACGTGGGAAGGATATGTACTATTAAAAGCAAAAAATAAATAATCCTGTACAAGGATAATGGCAGCAAGTCTTAAAGTTCCCACTAAAGCACAAAAAAGAATCCTAAGAAAGTGAAGGTTTCAAGAGTTCTACATCTGGAATGGTTTTTATTTGGAACATATTAGTCAGCATAGGGAAATAGCTAGAAGAAAAGCTATTACTAGGACAATCACATGCTGAAATATATACGAAGAAGTTTTCTAAGGAATATATAGCTGCAGTAACTTAATTTTTTTTTCACTCTGTACTTATAGACCTGTAAGTACCACATACCTCCATGGCTTCAGTGATTGCGATTTTAATTTGTTGGGAAGCCCAAGCAGGATCCGAGTGTGCACCCCCAAGAGGTTCCTGTAAATTATACCCGCAACATGAATAACAGAAATAATCAGAAGACACAAGTTGAGTTGAGATCATTGATCACAACAAGATAGTAGCGAAGAAAGATCTCCAGAGAAACCAGCCATATTACTCAAAGAAAACAAAATAAACGATCAAAGTACTTACAGGAATAATATCATCAGCAATTTTAAGCCTGTAGTGTTCTTGAGCTGTTATCCTTAGTTTTTCAGCTGCCTATACAAGTTTCAAACAACATTCTGACAAGTATAAATGGTTTGCACTTAAAAATAATTCCAGCCGTCAAACTAATCTTTTCTTGGGTTGACTGTGTGTAAAGTATTATTAATCAGTATACCTTAGGAGCTGCTTGGGATGATTTCCACAAAATTGCAGCACAGGCTTCGGGACTGGTCAAAGAAACAGAGCCACAAGAAACAAGGACTTTAAAGCACATGGCATATAAAAAACATGAGAAAGCAAAATCAGAACAGCCCAGATACGGGGAGAAAGATAATAGCTAAAGGTTTATTCTCGGAAAGGGGATTAGGCCTAGAAGAATTAGACAGAAATAATACGTGAAGGGCCTTTATAAACAGTAAAAGTCTAACTATCCAACCTTTTTTAATAAGAAAAATATTCAAAACTGTTCTTCTTTTTACTAAACTTCTAGTTTATAATTAATATTATCAAAAGAAGAAAAGAGAGAGTGAAAAGAACTGTTATCACCTTGCAACATAGAAAGCTGCGTTCTCCAGCATAAGCAATTTATTGGCACAAGCAATGGCTAGAGCTCCACCAGAGCCACCTTCACCAGTTACCACTGTTACGATGGGCACTTTGAGGCTAAACATGGTCCTCAGGTTATGGGCTATTGCTTCACCCTGCATAAGGAAAATAGACCATATCAAAGATATGAAGCATGAATAATTTACATCAATCATAACGCAATATGTAATGCCATGAAGAACAATCAAATACACACTTGACCAAGTTCCTCAGATCTTAGGTCAGCAAAGGCCCCAGGGGTGTCAACAAATGTAATGATTGGAAACCCGTGATGATCAGCATATTTCATCATACGCAGGGCCTTCCGATAGCTGTTAAAAGACAAACAACATGGCAGTGCTGATAATGAATTCAGAATGTTAAGGAAAGAAAAACTGCGGTAACATCTTTAATGTGCATATACACTAAAACTCTTTTCAGCAATATAAACAAAAGAAAAGGCCAATTATGCAGACTGTTTAATCATCACACTAATTATCGACTTGAACTTTGAAAGACTAAAATGAAGATATTGAAGTCTTATGCACTTCGAATGCTCCCACTTATCTAATAAATAAAAGATCCTCGAAACATACCCGTGTGGAGTTGGCATGGCAAAATTGCGCATAATATTCTCCTTCGTGTTCCTACCTTTCTGATGGCCTATAAACATGTACCTCTGGCCGTTCATGCTTCCGATACCAGTTACAATAGCAGGATCATCATAGCCTGCACGGTCTCCGTGGAGTTCCACCCACTGTACAACAAAGAAAACAGAACAAGAAATTATATCTTTCTAGTTCATACAATTAGAACATATATTTATGACGATGACGTGAGCAAGTAACTACCTTTTCTGTGATATTAAATATGTGATCAAGAACTGTTGGTCTATTAGGATGTCGAGCAATAGCTAGGCGTTGGATGGGAGTCAAATGTGTGTACAGATCTTTCAACGCCTGAATATAAAGAAATTTTCACATGAATGCCAAGAAAAGGAACCATTATGTAGATTGTTATGGTACAAAAAGAAAATGTAAACACAAAAATGATTGTCCATCCAATGACTAATATCCGTCTCAGAAATAAGTATCAAAGCAAAAAATGTAATTACGTCACTTTGTCACTCAAAAGATAAAAAATGACCTGTTGATATTTGCTTTCTAGAGCTCCAATTTGATCGCTAAAATCTAGACCAGTATCATCTGCCATTCTACGAACCTGCATCAGAGATACCGAACTAAACTAAACAAAGATATAAGAAGCAGCAAAAAAACAGGCAATGCCAAGAAAACAGAAGAAACTTACCTCAAGAATCTGCTTCTCCAGATCAACAAGTGGTTTCTCAAAGGGAAGAGTTACTGGTTTTGGTTTCTCAGTCAGAGGCTTAAAGTGAGAAAGGTAAGTCAAGTGTCCACCGCTAATGTTTGGATCAATATCATCAGGCCAAGGGTAGTCATGCTTCTTACCAATCTTAACTCTTGCACTAACATGAAATTTATTTCCACTACTCTTTGACCATTGCCCGTTTACCCTTTTAAATGAACTTTTCAGAAAATAGCTAGCAAACGAGTCTTTTCCGACACAAGAGCTTGAACCAAATTCCGAGCCCCAATCATCATCACCTCTACTACTTCCTCTTCCACAGTTTCCAGCAACCAACGATATGCTGGTCATCTCACCAATAGAAAATATTCAAAACTCTGTTCAAGGATGCTTCATGTACTGCCTTGCTGCAATTATACAACAATAATAGTTTCTAAAGTAGGCTCAGAACCGATAACAAATTGCTTGCTCTAAGAACAGTAATGCATGCTTTCATTAACGTTCTATGCAGTTTCTCAGAAACCAAACAGAGCAATAACTAACTTCATACATTTGTAAAAAAAAAAACAAAAATGTTAAGTACCGGATGATTTGATGTACAAAGTCTCCTCTTGAAGTTAGAATGGAACTTCTGTGCTCGGAATTAGGGTTTCTCGTTGAAAATTATCCAGCAAAAGCATTAGATTGGCAAACTAGCGCGCTTTAGAAGCTTGGGAAACAACGGTCCAGATGTTTTTGCTGCAAGAGAACGTCTTCAGGAAACAGAATGAAGTTCAAGAGTGGATTGGTTCTGCTTTCTAGAGCTCACTGAACAGAGCTGTGGGTAACCCACGCAGCGTTGTAGAAAAATGCGACAATGATTTGATAGGTTAGTGTCCATCACGCGCTAAAAAGTAGAAGTTGGACAGCTACTGATCAATCCAGAACATGGCCAAGTCATTAAGTATGAAGATAACTACCACTTAAATAGGACCCACTAGCCTCCTATCACGTTACGACAACTCAACAAGGCTTTCCCCCTCTGGGCCAGGCATGTTTTTGACGATTTATACTAAATGCACCCAACTTACTTTCCAAGTACCCCTTTCAAAATTTTAAAGTTATACACCCACGCGACATTGCAGAATGTTCTACAACGATGAACACCCTCTTCTGCTCTCAAGAATCAGTGCTCCAGAACAGCCAAAAACCCTTTTTAGTTGGATAATCGAATAATTTTAATAAGAAACCCTAAGTATAATCTATCTACCTGGTAGCTGACGATTTGTTTATGTTGTTTGGAGATGGCTGAGACAATTCTTACTTCCGATAAACCTTCCAGTTCGTCTTCACTGAATCCTACTTCTAGGACAGTCTGCCACGTGTACGCTCTTCTCTAGACCTCCATTATGTAGCATTTTTTTTAGTAAAGTATTGGATGTTCGTGTTAGTTTCTTCTATGCTTTGTTGCTAATGCTAACATGAGAAACCAATGTGTTATTCCTTCAGTTGAATTGGGTATAAATCCTCAAGTTCTCTGTGATAACTTGTCTTGCTTCTTGTGTTATATTGATGAAAGTTGAATTTGTATGTTATTACAGAGTTTGGTGGTTTTATTTTACTCAGAATTGCTTTTGGTTTGATTCATGTTGTTCCCCGCTTGTAGGTGTCAGAAGCAATTTTCACAATATACTTGCCCTAGATGCAATTCACGATATTGTTCGCTTAAGTGCTACCAGGTCCGCACACTTTAAGTTTTTGTGAAGCTATATCTTTGAAATTGCTTGTTTAAATGAAAGGGCATGATTTGCTTCCACCTATAAGAGATTCTTTCTGCTAATTTTTGATACCTTGGTGCTTTCTGTAAGGGTTGCTTGGGATTTAGTTAGCAGGGAAAAAAAAAAAAGACATTAAAAGATCAAGCATATTTCTGAGCTAGTGTTCTAATAAATCTCTTAATATTGTGGATGTACCTTTTTTTTTCTCGGTTGTCTTTAACTTTTTTTAGCTTATTGGAACTATTGTTTTAATTTTTGTGTTCATATAATAGTTCTCTCTCTTTGATTCTTTTTTTTTCTTTTAACAGTCTCATAGTCGTCGTTGTACTGAATCCTTTATGCGAGAAAATGTGGTTGATGAGATGCGGCAAATGCAGCCTGATGATGAATCTAAAAGGAAAATGCTAGACATATTGAAACGATTCCATTCAGAAGAGGAAATGGATTGCATGGATGAGGATGGTAAGTCATTATTGCTTGATTCTTCTTTTTCCCGGCAGAGTTTCATCATACTCTCAATTTATTGGGTTGGATGAGTATTATTCCTCTGAGGTCTTTGATGAAGAGTGCTGGGGGAGAAAATTTGGTTTTTCAGGCTACTTTTGTTGTATCTGTTTCGAAACCTTAGTGTCTATTAAATTAATATCATTAATTAGTTTCTGTCAATTTTTGCTGCATTCCTCAAACTGATTGTGATACTAATAACTGATCATTTTGGTATAGTTCATTGTATATATATCCTCTATGATTTTATTTTTACCAATTTTATTGATTGGGCCCTTATGAATCTTGTTTGTAAGGATGTATACAGGATTGAAATGTTCTTTTGTTTTTCTTCTGTATGAACGTCCTTTAACGTTTAAGTATCTAAGTTGTACTTTGTATAGAATGTCCACATGTCATAATCAGTTAATTGACCACTTGCTTGGAAAGGTTCTTACTGAATTCTACTGTTGGTTTATGGCAGAATCAACTCTGTCTGAGGAGACATTTCAAAAGATTTTGTCCGGTATGTTACACTATATTTTTTTCTTCACCAGTTTTATTTTTTTTAACCATATTGCCTTTCAGTTGCTTCTATCACTTAGTTATGATTTTATTTTCTCAAATAAACAGCTTACTGCACTCCTTAGGTTGTAGGTGGAGTGAGATTGAATGGTTTGTGTACTGGAGTACGTGTTCCCTGGATTCAGTGCTTTTTCTTGAAGCTGATATGATTTGTACTCTCTTTTCTCTATGCAGGTGGACAAGTCTGTTTTGATGATTTGTCTGAGGAAGAGAAGAAATTGTTTCGAAGAGCCGTGGCATCTGGAGAATTGAGTAAGATGATTGAGCCATGGGATCCCTGGTGGCTGAAGCCTTCTGCTAGAACAATCTCTCTCAGCAAGCAAGGAACTCAACTCATCCAACCTCTTGCCAATCATGAAGTTCCAGCAGATGATGATCAAGAACAGTACCAATCCAGTGAGATTCCACCTGGCCCTGAAACCCCATTACCCCCACTGAACAAGCTTAGTTCTACAGAGCCATCTCCACTTCTAATAGTTCATCTGGTTGACATTATATACAGCTACTGTTTCACCCTTCGTCTATATAATGGAGATTGGCAATCAGATGCCCTAGGATCAGCAATGATGGTTTTGAGTGTCTCTGCTGTCTTGGGCCAAGGTGGGCAGCCAGAAAGCATGCAGGAAGCTCTGTCTTATTGCTTGGAGCAAACTTGCACTTCTTACAAACACATGGGTGGTTTGCAGTTTGCATTGGCTGTTATTGATGATGTAATAAGCTTACTAACATTGGGAGGGTGTGCTTTAGTGTGTTTACTTTGTGATCTTCAGAGGCTGATTCAGGCAGGGGAAAGGGAGCTAAAGTCGGAGAAGACAAGAAAGTCAAGAAAGGTGGAAATCAAGAGCAAGCTAAAGCTTGCGGAGAGGAAGATTTATTTCATAATGTGTTGGGTGCACGAGCAACCAGGGGAAGCTTGGTCTTCCGCTGCAGCCCTCTTGAAAGCCGAAAAACTTTCATACATGGATTATGGGGGTGGCAAGAGTTCTGTGAACATGGAAGATATTGCAGAATCTAGGAGCAAGATTTTGATTGAGGAGATGAAGTGAAATGTTGGGCTGTTGTTTTTTAAGGGATTGAATATTAATATTTTATTGGAGGATAGAGCAAGTGAGACGTTGATAAGGCATATGATGGTGCTGATAATCAACTTTTAACTACTAGTTAATATTACATTGTCGATGAGGTTAAAAAAGGAAATCATAGCCTGTTTTCCCAAGCAACAGCTGCAACACTTCCGTTGGCAATTACACGTCCCTCAACAATTTTCAAGCTCAGTGGTTGTGAATTACGCCTCATTCAGCTTATCATTTCAAATGTGGATTTGCCTCGGCCGTCTGTCTTCGTTCGATGAGTGAGTACTTATTAGCATTATTGATACAGGGTTTTAAATTGTCTAAGAGTTTATTTAAACTGCATCAAAGCCACAGTCGTCTCCGTAATTTTGATGTCCGCCCAATAAATGTGATGAAGGAAGTCAAAAACTTTGGAATTATAGCTTGTCTACTTATCTTTATTGAGTAGCCCAAGCCTGATACTGCAATTAGTTGTCAATAGACACTGGGTACAATAGTTTTTTAATTTTATTTTTCATAGTTCTTTTTCGTATGTAGAACTATAATTAATTTATATTTCATATAGTTAATTTTGTAGAATTAGATATGCACAAATATATTCGCTATTGTTGCAAGTGGGCCTTTCTTTTATTATATTTTCTTAAATTCGTAAAAAGATCGAGAAATAAAACCTCTTTATTTTGATTCACATAAAATATTCTCTAGGGAATTTTTTACTTTCAATTTTATAGAAGAATCACATGAAATAGAGTAAAATACTTTAACTCTTATATGAAGTTCGAGAAATCAAGGCAAACAACTTTTAAGTAGTAAATAAAGGAGCAGAACTGGTCTAAAACATCATTCCTCAGCTAAAAACATCTGACTTGTAAGAAACGTCTCCAAAGTTCCTGGAGTATATTTTTTGTGTTTAAAATTTTGTGTGAAAAGATATATATATATATATTATATGCTCAAGTTATTGATAATAAATTTTTTTTTTTATTTTTGTTGCGAGTGACCACTACATCAATTTGTGGGCAAGCCCATACTAACACCAAATTTTATTAGAGGGTGAAATGTTAAAGAATTCTCACAAGATTAGGGGAGGGATAATTAAGGTTTAATAAAATTATGTTTTTTAGTAATAATTTATTTCATTTAGTAATATTAAATTTTATTTAAATTATGATACATAAAAATATATTTAGGTATATCTTAAGAATGATTCATATTTTAATAAAATTATATATATTTTTTATAATTTGTTTTTTATGGTAATTTAATTTATACATAGTATAATTTTTAATATTTAATTAAAATTAAGATGTTGAAGGCGGCCACATTTAATGGATAAAGATGAACAAGTGCCCATAACGGTAACAGTTCTAAGGAATCGTATCAGCGCGGTGACGTCTGAATGACGCCTTTTAGATTATAATAAAAAATTTATCCTCCTGTCTTCATCTAGTTTCCTTTTCTTTAGTTGCGTATGAAACAAGATTTCTCTGGTGATCCCTCGATTTGACTATCGACGCTTTCAATGGAAAAGCAAGAGGTCGACGAGATTCATAACTGCGTGATCAAGCTGGTTAGTTCTTTTACTCCTGAATCCTACATTCATGCTCGTATTAGTACTTGTAAAGGTACTCATAATTTGCAATGTTCGATGTTCAATTGCAGAGAGTGAACCCTAACAAACGAAGAGACAAGGTATACGTAGGATGTGGTGCTGGCTTTGGAGGCGACAGGCCAATGGCGGCTCTTAAGTTGCTTCAGAGAGTTAAGCAACTTAATTATCTCGTGCTTGAATGCTTAGCGGAACGTACACTTGCTGATCGTTTTCAAATTATGTTATCTGGTGGCGATGGTTATGACTCTCGTAGTATGTTTCTGTTTCTTCCATTTCTCATCTATCTGTCTATTTATGTCTTTGTTGCCATTGTTTTAATTTTCTATTTCTTGTTTTAAATGTTGTATCAGTTTCGGATTGGATGGGTGTGCTCTTGCCATTGGCTGTGGAGAGAGGAACATGCATAATTACCAACATGGGTGCAGGTAAAAATCTTTAACAACTGAATCTTCTTGTAATATCTGATTGTTCTTTCTTTGTCTAAAACTCTGAATTCGGTTCCTTTACTTGGCAGTGGACCCCCCGGGCGCTCAGCAGAAGGTTCTAGAGATTGCCACTAGCCTGGGGCTCACCGTTTCTGTTGCTGTGGCTCATGAGGTTTCTGTCAGAGAATTAGGTTTGCCTGCTTGCTTATAACTATAACATCTGCTAAATTAACGGTAAGAAATAGTAAATATTGTCTCAGTCAAGGCTAATTCTCATTTTTATGATATCGTTGCAGACTCAGGTTCAGGATCCTCAGCTGAGAAACCGTGTATGACGAGGTGTAAGAATCTGGTACTTTTGTGGTTATGTTCCATTAGTATTTGATGTCCATATCTACATCTTTTGATACGTTTTGTTGCTGCAACATTTCAGCTACATGGACATGTACTAATGGCAGTTCACTTGTATATATGCTCTCCCTTAGTAACTGTGTGAATTCAATTATCTGTTCTTTTCTCAAACATTAGAAGAAGCAATTGTTGACAAATGCCAGAGGAAGCGGTTCCTGTCCCCTGGGCTGCACCATTTTTTTGTGTTTTTTTTTTCAATAAAAAAAAAAAGTCATTTTTTAAGCCTAAAGCTGACT
>JANKKB010015119.1:21025-41555 GCA_026225775.1 Bursera palmeri
AAATGTTTTTCCTTCTCTAACATCCCTTCTTTTTTCTCTTTCTAATAGACTTAATAACAGACTGCTGGGGTTTTTATGATTTTGAGAGTGACTTTTTTAGTCTTCCATCAGCTTTTCATTGTTTTGTACTTTTATTAGTTTCGTATGTTAACATGAGAAGGAGCTTGGGTCAATAAACAAAAACTAAATGTTTTTCAGTAACAAGAATATATGTTTTCTATTTTGACTAGATTTAAAGTTAGAAACAAATCATTGGTGGAAAGTTTGTTAGAAAAGATTTTCTACATAGAAATAAAGACAAGGATTGAGCGCATATCATCCTATTTAGGCTAGAATATTGGAAGAGCTAGGTTTATGAACTTAGCATATATGATATTATCAACAGAAAGAATGATCTAACTGATATATTATTAGGTTTTTGAACTAGGTTGGAATTGGAATGACTTACAGCTGCTGGCCCAGGGATCTCTAGCTGGCCACCTTCTAGAGTGTGGTTGTCAACTCACAGGGGGATACTTCATGCATCCTGGTGGAATTTATTTTAGCTTTATTTTAGTTCTACAGCAGCTTGCTATGCTTTGTAAAAGCTAGGGTTGTGGACTTTTATATATTTGATATGTTGTAATTTTTCTCATATCTCCACTGTAGGAGACAAGTATCGAGATATATCTTTTCAGCTTCTTCTTGATTTGTCACTTCCTTATGCTGAAATTAGTTCTGATGGAGAAGTTAGTGTGGCGAAGGCAGAAGGTAGTGGTGGGCTTTTAAATTTCAGCACTTGCGCTCAACAACTACTTTATGAGATTGGGGATCCAGGTGCTTATGTCACTCCTGATGTGGTAAGTGAATGTTCATATCCAGAACTTGTGATTTATGATAATTCGTTGTAAAAGGAAAAAAAATATAAAATAAGAAAAGTTGACATCTTTCTTGATGCAGGTAAATGACTTTCGGAATGTTTCTTTCTATTCCTTATCAAGTCATAAGGTGCTCTGTGCTGGTGCAAAACCTTCGAGTGTATCAGTGCCTGATAAACTCTTGCGGTTGATTCCAAAGGTACCTTTTAGTGTGTCAATTTATGATAATTACGTAGAATGAATGAGAAGTGAAGAATGAACTTCCATGAATATCGATTTTTCTGCTTGCAATCCCCCCATCACACCTGTTTTTGGGCCAAACTACAAATGTTAGTTGGCTTATTGGGAAACTGTGTACCTATTGTTTCTTAGGATGATACCTTTTGTGACCTTGCTCCGCAGAGTTGTTATTATTTTATCAAGCAGAAATTTGAGTGAAAAAAGTTTATCACAGTTGTCGTAGATGAATGAACTGATGAGAATAATACTGGTGATGAATGCAGGAATACACTTTTCTTTTCCCTAATATTTCAATTATCTAGTTTTCAGGACTGTGGATGGAAGGCATGGGGTGAGATATCTTATGGGGGGCATGAATGTGTTGAACGTGCTAAAGCTGCTGAATTTTTGGTAGGCCCTTATTTAAACTTGTGATGTTTTAATTGTTTTGATGTATCAGAAGACAGCCATTATGTTAATTCTCTGTTTGAAGAGACAATTTGAAAATCCAACTACTTTTGTTTTATAATTTTTTCTAAAGTATTTTTCTTTATCCATGTATATAATTAGGTTAGGTCATGGATGGAAGAAGTATTTCCTGGAGTTAATCACCTTATACATTCTTACATAATTGGGTTTGATAGCTTGAAGACATCCAGCACTGGAAATGATCCTTCAGCATCGAGAGCTAGTGAAGATATTAGACTGCGCATGGATGGTCTATTTGAGCTGAAGGAACATGCAGTGCAATTCACTAAAGAATTCACTGCTTTATATACAAATGGACCAGCTGGTGGTGGTGGCATCAGGTCACTTTCTGATCTGCTTCAATTATTGTTTCTAAAATGCAGTAGAGTGTTGCTCAAAACAAGGAATGCTTTGCATCAAATCATGCTTGCTAGAACTGAAAGTGAATTATCACTGTAAAGTAGCCGAGCAAAGGCAAAATTTGTGAGGCTGCTAGAGATTTTATCTATATGGTTATTGGTTCAGTTTATCATAGCATGATTTTATTAAGTCAGGCTTACATCAAGCTGGAAAATTATTGTATTTTAGATGATTTCGTAATCATCATTCTTTTTAAGTTAAAATTACTCAGGGTTCATAAAGTCAAGTTTCTGAAACCCATCTGGATGTGGGCTTTGTGAAGTAATTTGACTAAGCAGAGGTTTAAGCTTGCTTCTCCTACTTTGTGCAGTCCTGCGATTCTTTTTAGGCTAAACTCATATTGCAATATACATGTCTGACTTATGATTTCTTATCTGAGAAAAAAACAAAAAAACAATATTTTGATAAGGTAGTTGAGACATTCCTGTGATAAATAATGTTACAGGTGTCACTGAAAATGTATCTTTTCGATGTGTTTATTTTCTGATATTTCATGTTTAGGTTCGAAAAAATACGGACTGATTATGTTGGTCTTATTGAGGAAGTGTAACAAGCTCATTGTTGTATAATTTTATGGTTTATTGAAACCAATTGACTCTGTTCACTGCAATCTTTTATTATATAGCTTCTCCTTTGCATATATGATCCATGTAGTCCGACTGCCTTTTTATCATCTCTGGATAATTACACTTTATTTTTTCTCTGAATGCAGCACTGGACACAAGAAAGAGATTATTTTGGAAAAGCAATTGGTACACTCTCTCTCTTCCCCCCTTAATTTTTATCTGCAATCAGGATTATTGTGTTCTAGTGTTCCTAAAATCAATTCTAGAAAAAACTTCAGTCCATTCAATCACTTTTTAGGGAACATCAACTGCTTAGTTTAGCTTTAATTTAGTCAAAAATTTTATTCCATTTGTTTGTTACTTTTGTTAAGCTCCCTTAAAATCGAACCATGTAGTTTTAAAACTTATTTAATCCACGTGATATGTGATTTTCTTGTTTAATTCAATCAACCTTGTTAGCTTTCTAGTTATGGGTTACAAATTTTCAATAGTCGGTCTGTTAGCACAAGGGAGGGAAACATTCTTAAGAAAAAGTGTTTTTGTGGTCATTCCAGGTTAACCGTGAACATGTATTCTGGCAAACTGCCGTAAAGTGTGCCATAGTAGCTGGTTCAAATACTCAACAGATTGCCCTGGCGGAAAATTTATTAAAATCCCATGTTTCGCATGAATATTCACTGCCACCACAAGCAAGTCAGGACTCATCTTGTGTAGATTATGCATCACCAGAAAGTGGATTCCCTTCTGCTCCATCTGGCCAAAAGGTTCCACTTTATACTGTATGCCATAGTAGGGTAGGAGACAAAGGAGATGACTTGAATTTTTCCATTATACCGCACTCTCCTGCTGATTTCGATAGGTTGAAGTTGATCATAACTCCCCAGTGGGTGAAGTCAGTCCTCTCAAATCTTCTAAATCCCTCTTCATTTCCTGACCCAGATGCCATCAGTAAGAGAGACCAATGGGTTGACGAACGTGTAAAGGTAGAAATTTATGAAGTGACTGGAATCCATTCTTTGAATGTCGTGGTTAGGAACATCCTAGATGGTGGTGTCAACTGCTCTCGGAGAATTGATCGGCATGGAAAAACTATATCAGATCTCATTCTGTGCCAGCAAGTTGTGCTGCCTTGACTTGTCAACTTGGAGCACCACTTCTGTATCCTGTGTCTTACAGGTTCAACATTCTGCAACATTCTTATTTGTTCCATTTTTTTACAGTTTGGATATTTTGAAACTGCTGGGTTACATGTTGAAATTTCGTAACCACATTTAAAAATGTAATTTTTAACTTGTAATTTCCAAGGATAGTATTTTATATTTTGTACTTTTATTTCTTGGGTTGCTTCTGAATATTCTACAGGTGATATTCGCAATGATCCCATTTATATTTCTGAGCTGCTTTAGGGGTATACTCATGTGCGCTTGAAATTTCCATGTGACAAAGTTACCACTACAACAGCTGCTACAACATAAAATATGTTATATTAGGATTTAGGTTCGATTTGATTCACATTTTGGGTGATCGCTGTGGAAGAAGTGGAGAACCACGAGGAAAATTTGCCTAATTCCTGCCAGTTGGCAATATGCTTAGGCCCAGCCTGGCTATTAAAATATGAAGGATCTAAAACTAACCAATCCAAACTTCAACCGAAAAGTTCATGATCTGGAAAGTACTGCAGACAAATTATTTCACTAATTGGATAAAGTTAGTTCAATATTAAGATAATGGACCCCAAAAAAAAAATGTTTGGATCAAGCCAAAATGTTTTTTTACCTGCATCAAATGTCCTAAAAGTAAGGGAAATTAATGCATTGAGTGGTTGTACTAAGCAAGAAAAACTTAAGGTGGAAATTCTCAAAAAACGGAACATAATCCATAGCTAATTAGATGGTTGGCAGATGATTTAAACGCTTTGGTTGACTTGACCTGCATCACATGCATTGCGTTGCCATTGTTATATTTGACATTCAGCTCCCACCACAGTAAAAATTAGAAACAGTTGGCTTACAATTGAAAAAGTCTAAGAGCCAACCTTCTTTTACTCCAATTACATCCACATTTACAGCGCTAACATTGCAAACTTAACTCAAAATGTTGGGATCTCCAATCACGTGTCAGTCATTTACAGGTCAAAACAATAAAATGTGCACCATTGCACGTTGAGCCTAAAATCCGTAGCTTCACATATAAATTAGTTTTCTATAAACATAGCAAGGACTTGGTTTATTCTAACTTGTCTGAGATATCAGATCACTAGTTGGGTGCTTTCTTTAGAGGCTCTCTCTTTGACCCTCAAGAACCCTGATTCACAGCTTTCTCTTCAAAAAGTTTCCGATTTCGGATCTTTTTCGAAGAAGGAAAAAGAATGGCATTCACTGGAACTCTGGACAAGTGCAAGGCCTGTGATAAGACTGTTTATGTGGTTGATATGTTATCCCTTGAAGGAGTGCCTTACCATAAATCTTGCTTCAAGTGCAGCCATTGCAAAGGAACTCTTGTGGTATATTTTATATATATATATATATATATATATATTTCTGCATTTCTCCTGTCTTTAACCATTCCCCTTCATTCTCTTTTTATTAAAAAGAACGTTTGTTTAATTATTGACAGATGAGCAACTATTCCTCCATGGATGGAGTCCTTTACTGCAAACCTCATTTCGAGCAACTTTTCAAGGAATCTGGCAATTTCAGCAAGAATTTCCAAACCGGTATCAATCATTCTTGTGTCTGTCTAAAGAGGGAATATCAACAAATTTTTTCATTATATATGCTTTATAATTGGCTAATGTTTTGTTGTTTAATGATGAATGATCTTACAGGGAAGTCAGATAAGCAAAATGATATGGTAATCTTTGGTTCTAAATTCTTACATGCTTAACATTGGATGCTTCTGAATGATCTAATAAAAATGAAAGCTTTTACATTATGTTTACATGGATATTGAAAACCTTGCCGTGGATAATATTTGACATCCAAAGCCATCCACAGTTATCTGTTTCACTAATTTTAATACAAGAATTTTGTTTATTTTGACAGGCTAGGACACCCAGCAAACTCTCTAACTTGTTTTGTGGAACCCAAGATAAATGTGCCGCCTGCCAGAAAACAGTCTATCCCCTGGAGAAGGTTTGAAATTCTTCGAACACTTATCTACCTTTTTTCTTTATTTTATTCTGATAACAGATGTGCAGACAATCACTAGTTTTCTCCTCTAATTTTTGTTTTTGGAAAAAATATTGCCATGTACGAGGGGCACTATTGATTACTCATGAGAAATTTATATTATCAACAGATCTAGCATTGTCAAATTTTAATGTAAAGTTCATTCGAGGATCTTTTACAGGTGACTATGGAGGGTGAATGTTTCCACAAGACATGCTTCAAATGTGCTCGTGGGGGTTGCCCTCTCACACACTCATCTTATGCAGCTCTTGATGGAGTTCTCTACTGCAAGCACCACTTTTCTCAGCTCTTCCTGGAGAAAGGCAACTACAGCCACGTGCTCAAGGCTGCTAACCATAAGAGAAATAATTCCGCTTCCACACCTCCTCCTGAACCAGCTGATACCGAGGCTGAGGCTGAGGCCGAGGGCAAGACTAAACCAGATAAGGAACCAGCTAGTGCTGAAGACCAGACACAGGAGCAATCTTCATAAAATGAGCACATCATGATTCTTGTCATCACCACCATTTTAAGTTCTCAACACTTTTCATTTGGTGGATGAGCCCCACTCATCATGTTTAAATTCTTTTTTCAATTTTTACAAATTGTTTGACTTTCATTATTTGTGTTATTGATACCAAATCATGTGATACACTAAATTGAATTCATTAGACTTTGGTCCAAATTTTCTGCTTTCAGTGTCCAATTTAAGTTCTGTACATATTATACTCTCTTCCCTCAATGTGGTGCTTAATTTCTGCACTCACGTACAGGTATAATTTGAGAGTGAAACAGATGAATCTGTTACTTCTGAAATCGAATTGTTTGGTTGAACATATCACACAAGAAAGAACTGCTAAAAAGGTTTAATGGGTACCCAATTGATCAATCAAACTAGGAAATTAACCGTCAAGGCGTCAACCAATTAAAAGAATCTTCATAGAGAGTTCAGTCAAAAAAATAAAATTCACAGCATCTCATCTTAAACCAACACAAAAACACACCTTTAGCATATATTTTTTTTCTCTTTAACTTGCATATAAACTATGAAGTCGTTACCACTTGCCTGACCGGCATCAAGAGACAAATGTTGTCTACACAATCAAGAAACGGTTTTAATGGGTACCCAACTGATTGATCAAACTAGGAAACCGTTATTTAACCAATTAAAAGAATCTTCAAGATTGCATGTCATCTTAAACCAACACAAAAACACAGCTTTAGCATATATTAACTTGCATATGAAATAAGCACTCCTTACCACTTGCCTCAAACGTCAAGAAACAACCGTTGTCTACACAGTCAAGAAACATTTTTTTCTCGCCACCATGTTACAGCTCATGCTACACGAGGGCAGAGTGAATACTACTCTCCTAAATAATGCTCTGGCAGCTGTGGCAAACATCAACAACACCCGAGCCTCCATCTTCTACGACGAAGATGGGCTGTCTTTCTGCGTTTTTGATGTGGCTTCAGGCCAACCCATCGCGCTACTTCACCTCTTTCCTAGAGGTTTCGAAATCTTTTACTGTCGCAGTCCTGCCTGCATGGTCATTAACCTCACTACATTTTGTAATTTACTCAACTTGGCTAGGGATAACGAGGCCGTCACTATCTCATTTGGTGATATGAGAGAGAATATGACCTTACGTGGGCACAATACCATTAAGTTTCGATTTACAGATTCGGTTATGTTCTTGTTTAGCTTTCTTGCTTGCTTGTTCCAAGATTCAAGATCGTGAATGCTACATGTTGCTTGGCCCCTGAGAAAATTTGGGAAAAGTAGAACATGTTTAAAATGTTTGATTTGTAGTATATATATGTCAGAGCTTCTTGGTTGTTGTTTTTTTCTTTTTTTTGTTGAAAAAATTTCTTGAGGTAATTCTATGTCAGAAATTGTTGAAACTTGTATTTGATGGTCCGAATGATGTTTGACCATGTACATTGTTAGATATTTCTCATTGAATTGTTGTTTCTTGATTAGATCAATTTTGTAATCATTATTACGAGAATGCAAGGTGTCTCCCATTGGTTTTCAGAGTTGGATGAATCTTACTCTGCTGCTCTGCAAGATCATTTGAATAATGTTTCAATTCTTGGATTCATAAGTCATGTAAACGCGTTTCATTTTAATTATAAGAAGTAGCAAGACTTGTGGTTTCTCACTTTGATAACTTGATTGACTCTTGCCATTACATGTTTTATTATACAGAATTGCTATGGCAGATATCACAAAACAAATAATATATACTAGCCAGACCACACGAATGTCTCTTCTTCTTTTCTTATTTGTTACAAGATAAATAGTTTATATTCGAGTAACTTTGAGCAGATTGTGTTCAAGTTTCACTGATGGTGAATTCAATGTCAGTCACTGACCTAGCCAGAGTCTATGAGATGGAATTTGTGGAAGCCGATCAAGACAATGCGGGTATTTTTAAATGGAGCAAATATGATGTTGCCTTTGGAATTCCTTGTCAAGAGTTTAATCGTGTTTTCTCAGAGCTGGTCATTACTGGGAAAACACTGACAAGTAATTATTTAAGCATTCCATAAGCATTTTCCGATGCTGATACCTTCTTGGTAAGCTCTACTATTTTTACAGAGATTAACTGTTTGTATATCTTTTGTGCAGAGGCTGATGAAGATCTTTATATGCATCTGAGCAAGGAGCAACTGAGGTTCTCAGCAAACGGGAGGGAGATCGTTCTTTCAAGGGAAGTAAGTTCCACAACCAAGAACAAATATTATTATTTAATAATGTTGGGCATATGGATTTCATTAATGATTATTAGGCGGATAGTATAATGATATAATAAGTGATGTGATAGCTTTAAATGAATGCTACATCGGCGATTCTTGATTTGAAATATGATTTTGTATATTGGAAAGTGGAATTGATTGAAATGAGGCTGAGAGTGAGTTTGACGTCGTCTTCCTTCCTATTTTATGCAGCTTGAGCACCATGAAATTAAGGGTGCTGAAATAGAGCAGCCGATTGAAGAAGGGTGCGAGCTCTATTATGTAAGTTCATACTTGAAAGCAATGAATGTGAGTAAGTTCATACTTGAAAGCAATGAATGTGAGTAAGTTCATACTTGAAAGCAATAAATTAAGGGTGCGAGCTTGATTATAGCTCACATCCAGCTATATTATATGCCAGGTAACTGTTGGATCATAAGTTTCCCGAAACAAATATCCGCTCGTCATTCAGAACGACATCTCTTTCTAAAATAAAACCCAGTATCTTTCCCCGCAAATTCTTATTAGGTTTTATCAACTCCTGGAATAAGTCATTCATTGATTTCAAGGGATCATTTCATTCTAATTTTTCGATTAGGTGAAGAGTAGTACTAATTAATTAAGCCTAGAGAGATGGGGGCGGTTTTCTATATCTCAGTTATTATGTCATCTTAAAACTTCAACGCACATTGAAAGCAACAGCAGACTGATAATCCTCCATTAAGCAAACAATGAGAAGTATCATAATCATCATCTTCGAAATTTCCACTTTTCCTGATGAAGAATGATACAAAAATAAGTAGCGCCTCCCCGGCCTCTCCTAAGCAAAAGCAGATTACTCCCTTCTCTCCTCAATAGCTGCAGTTCTCGGATCACTTTATTTTTGGAAAATATGCATTGTCTACTTGCTTTCCTTTGGCCATGGCTCAGGGGGAAACCCAGTTAATCTACAATGGCTTCCTAGGAGCCAAACTATATCTAGATGGAACGGCCAAAATCCACTCCAATGATAATGATATGAGACTTGTCGAGTTAGATTAGAGCCAAATAATTATCGTCGTTTGCCCAAGTACGTAACAAAGACGGTTCTTGAAAGCTTATAATATTGGCCATTCTTCCCAAGAGAGTGGTTGATATCCCCTGAGTTTCTAGCTTTGATTATAATAACTGTTTAAAACTTGGATTTGAGACCCTTAGTGTTTTAGATATTTTCGCCTAAAAATCTCTCAGGCAAACATTTTTGGTGGATTTGCAAAAATAATTAAATTAAGGGGGTGAAATAAATAATTAAAATTTTAAAATTTTTTATTTATAACCAAAACTGATAAACTGTTAAATCTGTAGATATTCTTTACCTGTTATGAGCTTACGGATTAGCCAAATATAATGGACCATATACTCATTAATAAGATTTTAGTTATTTTTTATTTCGCTCCTTTAAATTTAGTTATCTTATATGTTGCTGAAGATTTTTTTTTTATTTTTTTACCCTTTCTAATTTGTTGTGCTATTTTTGTATCCTTGGCTTGAAGGTACAATATAGTTGTAATTTCATTATATATTTAAGTAGTTATAGAATTCATTCTAAATTTTATTGAATGAGATATAGGAAGAATGTTAAAAATTTGTTTCAAATTTTATAACCATGCAACTTGTTTTTGGTATTATTATCGTTTTGAAAATTAACTGATTTTGCACGTGCCAACTTGCTCACATCACGTGACGGCTCCTTTTATCATAAGTTTCAGAATGACTTTTTTTTTTTTTTTTTTTTTTGTTAAAGCCACCGGACAACGCCTAACAACATACACATTTTTTAAGCGTGGCAGTTTCCTTTATATTTTGATTCAGAAGGGAAGCCTTGCGTCACGCAACAGAAGGCTACTGCGTGAGACAAATAGACCGCTATCAGATGATCTCAGCTCAGCTAGCCCTCCATGATTGGAGCTTGTTTTACATGCACTATAGGTGCGAGTGGACATAACGCTTCACCCAATCGAATATGAATATCCGCAGCATATATGAAATATGAATCTCAAATGGACGAAGGTCATTCTGGTAAAATCAAAATTTTCAACTAAAAAAATAAGTGAAAAATAAATTTGTATTTTCTCAGAGAACAGAAAGTGAAGGGAAAGGGAGGGAGAAATAGAAATAGAAATGTTAAGAAATAAATAATTATTACATGCTGCTCTATTGGCTCCCTCTAAGGACAACACCAAAAGGGCCACGTTGTTGATTCGTTACCAGTTCTGTCATTTTCTGGCCTTAACTTCTCCAACTTTCGCCATTGATTTTATCAGCTCCAACCGTTTTGTTGCTCCTTCTCATGATCGGTAACTTCCCTGTCTCCCTCTCAACTCAGTTTTGTGTTTGCTAATAATTTTTTTTTTAATTTTAATACATATGCATCTGTATTTAGAGATTCCTGATTTTTGGGGTTATTTGAGCTTCGGTTAAGTCGAATGGCTAGTTTATTAGTTTTCTGATTCTTGCGTAATATTTGTGTATTTTGTTTTTTCTTCAGCAGGTGTTTGACTAAATGCCAATGAGAGTATGTGAGGTACTTTTGTAGACTGTTTGTATAAACTTTGAACGACTGCATTCATTGGATAAGAGAAATGGATTCTGCCTGTAGTTTGCAGCGGTGTAATGTGCTTCTTAGTGGTGAAGGAACTAGTTACGGGGTATCGGATCGATTGATAAACTCGAGATTTAGATACCGATGTTTTGGTTTTAATGTTTTGTATCCGAGGATTGTTTCCAAAGCCCGGTCCACTAGAACTCTAAGGAAAAGTGTTGCAGATGGTGGCTGCTCAAATTCGAGTTTGGTCTTTAGAGGAAACTTTGATCATAATTTATTGGGTTCATATGCGAATAAGTCTTTATTTTATAGCTTTTATGATGTTTTAAAGGTGACCAGGGGAGTTATGTCGTGGTGTCAAGGGAATGATTCTTTAGCGTATATTGATGGAAATGGTCGAAATGTGGAATTTGTTGAAGGTGGTGATGAGAGCTCAAAAGTGGGTTCTAGCAATGGTTCGGAGTCAAATAGTTCTGGTGAAGAAGAAAGAGAAGCAAAAGAACTGGAACCACCTACTTTGGATGAATTGAAAGAATTGTTATTGATGGCAATGAAAGAATTGGAAGTTGCGCGGATTAATAGTACCATGTTTGAGGAGAAGGCTCAGAGAATATCAGAGGCTGCTATAGCTTTGAAGGATGAGGCAGCAAATGCATGGAATGATGTCAATGCTACACTTAATATGATTCAAGAAATCGTAAATGAGGAGTACATTGCCAAAGAAGCTGTTCAAAAAGCAACAATGGCCCTATCTCTGGCAGAGGCAAGGCTTCAAGTGGCTGTAGAATCATTACAAGTTGCAGAGGGAAAAGATGATTTACCAGAAGGTTCTAAAGAGAATAAATCTGAAAGTGATGATAGCGAAATGCCTGGAGTTCTATTGGATGCCGAAAATGATATTAGGGAGTGCCAGGAAAATTTGGCAAATTGTGAGGCAGAGTTGAGACAATTGCAGAAGAAGAAGGAAGAGCTGCAGAAAGAAGTTGATAGATTGAATGAAGTTGCTGAGAAAGCACAGATGAATGCCTTGAAAGCTGAGGAAGAAGTAGCGAATGTTATGCTATTAGCAGAGCAAGCTGTGGCTTTTGAACTTGAGGCTACACAACGTGTGAATGATGCAGAGATTGCATTGCAGAGAGCAGAGAAGTCTCTCTCCAATTCTTATGTTGATATATCCGAAATAACTAAAGGGTATATCTCAGGTGATGAAGCTGCTGGACAGGAGGAGAAGGTGGGTAAAACTGATGATCTGAGCATTGACAGAGAAAGAGACATGCCGATTAACGGTGATTATATACTCAGTGAGTCTTCACCAGGTATTCTGTCTAATACAGCTGACCAGAATTCTGAAGAATCTGATGAAATGAGTGATCATGAAAATGGA
The DNA here is from genome assembly GCA_026225775.1 of Bursera palmeri. Classification (NCBI taxonomy): domain Eukaryota; kingdom Viridiplantae; phylum Streptophyta; class Magnoliopsida; order Sapindales; family Burseraceae; genus Bursera; species Bursera palmeri. Next base: position 33,436 of record JANKKB010015119.1, read on the forward strand.
AAGCTGAGTTTAGAATCTTCTAAAGAAGCTGAAGTGGAAGCAGAGAAGTCAAAGAATGTTGTTCAAACAAAAAAACAGGAATCACAGAAGGATTTGACTAGGGAGAGTTCATCCCTTAATGTTCCAAAGGCATTGCAGAAAAAATCTTCGCGTTTCTTTTCTGCATCATTCTTCTCTTTTGCTGTAGATGGGACTGAGTTCACACCAGCATCAGTTTTCCAGGGTCTTGTGGAGTCTGCGAGGAAGCAATTACCTAAGCTGGTTCTTGGGTTTTTGCTTGTTGGAGCAGGGTACATATTACTGTTACTTGTTTTATTTATATCTTAATAAAATGCTTCACTGATTTTGCTTCATAAATTTTTTGAATTGTATAATTCATTCCATATACTCTTCTATGTTTACAAAAAGAAAAATGGAAAAAAAATTATTAAATTTGTGTTTCACGAATTCTCTGATATGTTAATTAATTTTGGTTTCCTTAGAACTTAGGGAAATAAAAATGTGCTTCTTTTGAAGTCTGTTTGCACCTTTGGATTTTGGAGGCATCAAATTGTTTTTGGATTGAGATAAACTTGACAACTGGTGCAGTGGCTATTATAGATTTTCAACAAATTCAATTCTTATAAAATGGTGATTTTGTTTAATTAAGCATTAAATATATTTGCAATCTGGCACAAGCATTTCTGTGTTGAAATTTTCTTTTCCTCAAATTATAGCCTTATTATTGACATAACATGCCTCGTGGATGTATCTTTCAATTCTTTCTTTTCATTTGTTCTTCTGAAAGGTTTTTCTGTTTGATTATATTTTCTATTGTTTGATTTTGTGATTAGATGGTCACATTCATTAGTTTAAGGATTGCCTTCCTTTTTCACAGACTTGCTATTTATGCTAATCGGGTGGAGAAGAATACTCAGCGGTTTCAACAGCCTGATGTTATCACCACAAGTATTGAAGAAGTTTCGTCCAATGCGAAGCCTCTAATCCGACAAATACAGAAAATTCCTCTGAGGATTAAAAAACTAGTTGCTCTGCTTCCTCAGCAAGAGGCATGCAGTCCTATATACCATTCATTAATTCTGCTTGAATTGTTGAGTCTGACATTGTAGTACTTTCCTAAATGATTTGACTTTGATTTTTCTTAGATGAATGAGGAGGAAGCTTCCCTCTTTGACATGCTGTGGTTACTGCTTGCAAGTGTAATATTTGTGCCTATATTTCAGAAAATTCCTGGAGGTATTTAAATTTTTTCATTTTGAGCGTATATGGCAGCGAAATTTCTTAGAAGCATTTTAAATCATGTCCACGTATATCATATAATTAATTCGTGCATATTATTTGCTTCTATCTTTAGGCAGTCCTGTTCTTGGTTACTTGGCTGCTGGCATCTTGATTGGGCCTTATGGTCTCTCTATAATCCGTCATGTTCATGGGACAAAGGCAATTGCTGAATTTGGAGTTGTTTTCTTACTATTTAATATTGGCCTTGAGGTGGGATGTCTTTCTTAAAATACCCTTTTTGCTTTAATATTGAATCTGTGCCATAATTCAGAAAGCTAATTCTGAAGGTTTATTTATTTATTTTTGATAGCTTTCTGTTGAAAGGCTAAGTTCCATGAAGAAGTATGTTTTTGGATTAGGCTCTGCTCAGGTGACTGGGAAACTTCTATCTTTATCATTGTTGTATCGATTTGGCTGCATGTCAGTCTTGTCATGTGCAGCTAATGCAAATTTTTAAACTTAGATTCTTAATGTGCATGACACAGGTCTTGGTGACAGCAGTGGTGGTTGGCTTGGTTGCTCATTTTGTTTCTGGGCAGGCTGGTCCTGCTGCAATTGTCATTGGGAATGGCCTGGCATTGTCTTCCACTGCTGTTGTCCTGCAGGTATTTGTAACAAACAGTTTTTGCTTCACATTTAATGACGTAATAACTTTCTGATACTCTGGCTTGCCCATTTTATTGAAGATGTAAACTGAAACTGAAATGTTTGAGTTATATTTATTGTAATTTTGCTGATTCTAATATTTAGGAACTTGCCTATGTTGCAATGTCATTTATCTTATTTTATGCTGACTTAAATCTTTCTACAATATGTAAAATAGTTCTAAAATGTTTAATAATAAACTATTCAGTCAATGATCTATGATTAGTAGCTTGAAGATTCCCTCCTTTTATGGTTGCTTCAGACTTGTTGGAGAAGATCTTGTTCTCAAATTAGTTTGTATGGTGGGCTTGTCTGTTAAAAAAGCAAATGGCCACTGATTAAATATCTTTTTGTCAGACTAGGGAATTAACTTTCAGGAACTTCTTTTTCACAGGTGTTACAAGAGCGAGGTGAGAGCACATCACGCCATGGACGTGCTACATTTTCTGTCCTACTTTTCCAGGTTACTCTTCAATGTCAGAATATAAAATCACAGCTGTGAAAAGCATCTTTCACTAGAATGATTTTTCTTAAGGGATTGTGGTTCTTTCTGCAATTAATATACACAATTGAACATTTGAACTTTACGTACTGATGTGTATCCTTGCTTTTGTGATTTTTGTTTCTCACTGGCATCTGTATCCTCATCGTAATCTAGGATGAAATGGAAATCTACTGCTGTATGATATAGTGATCGACTATGGATATTAAAATATTTGAACAGTTGAACCTTTGCATCCCTGATGTGATTTTCGACCATGGACAGCTTAACAGTTACAAATTAATTTGAATGTTCACATAGTTGATTGCTTATCTGTATTATTATTCTTTTTAGCCACTTCTTTGGTCCTTTGTAATGCTTCCTTTGATTATGATGAGCTTCTTTTTGAAAAGTTGGTTAAGTGATATGGTTTTGTTGGTGTCACTGATATATTACTAAATTTCTTTGTTTTTGTATTTTCCAGGATTTGGCTGTTGTGGTTTTGCTAATACTCATTCCTCTTATTTCACCTAATTCATCCAAAGGAGGGGTAAAGATGCTAATTACTTATATTTCCTTCTTCTTTTTCTTTAATATGGTAGCAATTGTTGTATCATTTATTTCTGCTATCATTGCTTATGCATATCTCCACTGTTTTATGCTAATATCTCCTCTTTTCGGGGTCCTTAATGGCACAATGTGAGGAAAGCCATTCTTTCCTATTGAAGTGCGGGCCAAGAATCATAGTTATTAGTCCTTGTTTGAGTCCTAACATTCTTCTGGTAGATGTGATGATCAGTATTGTTGTTGTCCCTGCTGTTGTTGTTAGTCATCTTGGCATCATGTGTAATGCAATATGCTGTTTTGCAGGTTGGTTTTCAAGCCATTGCTGAAGCTCTTGGACTGGCTGCTGTGAAGGCGGCGGTTGCCATCACTGCCATAATTGCTGGTGGACGCTTAGTAAGTCTTATATTTCCTAAGTGACCTTATATTATGACATCTGATTTGTTTAACCACTTCACCAACTCTTAACTCTGCCTCTATATCTTGATCCTTCTAATTATGTGTCCTGATAAGAAATGGTGAGAAAATTTGTTGTACTCTGGTATGCTTGCATTTATGTTCCTTGTGTGTGGTTTTGCAGCTGCTTAGACCAATCTATAAACAAATCGCAGAAAACCAGAATGCAGAGATATTTTCTGCAAATACACTCCTTGTTATTCTAGGGACTAGTCTCCTTACTGCCAGGGTATGACAATTCATTTTGTTAATTGGTGTTCTTGTATATTCTTAAGATAATATTTATATCCATGTCTTCTTTCTAGAACAGGCTGGACTTTCGATGGCACTAGGAGCATTTTTGGCTGGTCTGCTCCTTGCAGAAACTGAATTTTCTTTACAGGTTGAATCTGATATCGCTCCTTACCGTGGCCTTCTGCTGGGTCTCTTCTTCATGACGGTAAATACTTTATGACGGCATCTGTATGACTAACATATATTTTAGAAGTTATAACTTTGTTTCTTTAGAAGAAAAAATGTGAATGGAGATTTTCTTTTCTTAGTTCTACAGACTACTAGCTTGTTAATACAGAGAATATTTTCTGCGCTAAATCCTGCCTGCTATTTTTCTGGTTATTAATTTTTTGGCTTCTTGGGCCAGCTTTGTGAAATGCATCTTTCAGCTATTTTTGCATTTCAGTTAAATAATGCTTTATTGTATCATTTGATACCCTACTGAGTCAGAAGAATGATAATACTAGGGTAATGTTCTTATTTTCTTATTTTTGCCTTTTACTCTGTTTTACTTCCACTATATGGTAATTTAGGACACTTCAACGTGCAACTAAGAGCTATATGTTTGTGACCTTTCAGGTTGGGATGTCCATTGATCCAAAACTTCTTCTTTCAAATTTCCCTGTCATCATGGGGTCATTAGGACTCTTAATAGGTGGCAAGACCATACTGGTTGCTTTAGTTGGTAGACTTTTTGGTATTTCAATCATATCTGCAATTAGGGTGGGTCTTCTTCTTGCTCCTGGTGGAGAGTTTGCATTTGTGGCATTTGGTGAAGCCGTTAATCAGGTTTGTTTTCCTATAAACTACATTTTTTGCTTGTTAGATTTTATGGTTTTATTCACTGTTTACTTCATTTTACTTTTATTTGATCCTGGGCATTTGGTTCAACATTGATTAAAGTGTTCACTATTGGTTTCTTTGCTAATTTGTTGCCAGTTCTTGTGTGTCAGATGTTTCAAGAAGATAAACGTACATTTCTTGTTTAATTATAATTTTTCATGTTGATAAGCCCTGCCATGATTCTTGGGAAGAAACTAGAGGGACAAAATTGTGTTTCTGAGGTTAATATGTAATGAGGCAGTATGATGGTTCTTAATTTTAAAATTTCTCCTCTTGGAAAAGTTAATAATAAAATAACTTATTGCTCGCTGGAACTACTTTTCTTATTGGGTTATATCTCCAGGGGATAATGTCTTCTCAGCTATCATCTCTGCTGTTTCTTGTGGTTGGGATCTCAATGGCCCTCACACCATGGCTAGCTGCTGGAGGCCAGCTGATTGCTTCTCGTTTTGAGCAGCATGATGTTCGAAGTTTATTACCTGTTGAGAGTGAGGTAAGCTGCCTAAACTTTATATTTAATGAGCTTGTTGAGATTATTAATCGTGAGCAAGTAGATACCTCAAGCTGACTTTGGTATTGGTGGTTTGTGGATTTCCATATTGTGTTGACTGATAGTAGCTAGATAATTTTGGTGAGTGGCTTTTTTTTTTTTTTTTGGTATGGTTTACAAAATTTAGAATTTCTTTCAATCAAGGCTAGTTAGAAGTTCATCCACTTAATTTGGCAATTATCTTTTGCTTAAGCGATTTGTGGGCCTCCAAGAACGAGTGTGAACAAGGCATCTTTCCATGTTTGTCATTCTTGTGATGTCATGGGAGGGCAGGAAATTGTGGAGACTAGACAAGCTAATGAGTAATTCCTCAACTGTGGTGCAGTTGCCTTTTCTCAAATGTTCCTGGAAATGTCCTTCATATTGAGGATGGAGCCTTTTCTATTTTCAGATTGTAGTAGTCTGCAATTGGTTGATCGGTCTTTAAGAAATTGATATGTAAAATAACTAATCTGGACATTGTTTCTGATTTTGGTCAGGTTCCTTTGCGAGTGGTCATTGCTTAATTTTCATTGAGGACTTAAAAGATAAAAAATATGAAAATAGTAAATAACAGTTAGTTCATATTGATGTAGACTCAGACCATGTCTTGTCAATAACAGCTGTATGATCTCATTGTTAAGATTGATTTAAGTCAGAGTAGGTGTGATAGTGTGCCCACTTTGACCATCTTTTATAGATGTGGGTTCTATTGTCTACTTAACACTTTGGTATGTGGGTGTGACAGATGTGGATTCTATTATCGTGCTGTTTAATATCACGTCCATTGTCAGTTTGATACATTAGGAGCTTATGTTTCTTCAATACCAAGTTATTTAAATATATATTTTCTTGTCCTCTACTATCATTTGAAATTGCATGAAGCTAGTATGCAAAACTTGAAGTCATCTTAAATCTTGCTCTTAGCCTTGTTTATTTATATGCTGAATTATTCTATTTTGTATGGTTGACATAGTTATTGTGTGAACATAGTTCTCGATTAACCTTTCTCTGGGTATGATTTTATTTCCAGACTGATGATTTGCAAGATCATATCATCATCTGTGGATTTGGACGTGTTGGCCAGGTGTTGACTTCGTTTGCATTTTTTATTTGATAAATTAGGTTCACAGCATTCATATCATGAATCTGTTCTTAATCAACTGTGTAATGCTTAAGTGTGTCAATGTTTTACTTTTTTTCTCAGATCATTGCTCAACTTCTTTCAGAACGTTTAATTCCATTCGTTGCTCTTGATGTGAGGAGGTAACCTATCCCTTTTTTTTCTATCAATGCAGAGATACAAGATATAATATATAAGCACTACATTTCTACACAATTATAACAGTGTTGAATATTGGATAATTCTGGTTGAGATTCAATTTGACATGGATAATTAATGCATCTTGAAAATTACCAATATCAGATATAATTTTATTTGAAGTGCTTTGATATAATGCTTAGAACTTGTGGAACATACTGTATATGAACATGAGTTATTGATATATATCCCCTCATAATAAGTTGACATTTTCAATACGGAAAACTTCCATTAGACTGCTGTATAAAATAACAATTAGGCAGATATTGCAAGTTCCAAGGTATGAATTATTGAATTCCTCATTATTTCAGTGATAGAGTGGCTGTTGGGCGTTCTTTGGATCTTCCTGTATATTTTGGAGATGCTGGCAGTCGAGAGGTAAAGTAAAATTAGAAAAGTCATGAAAAATCCTTGCTTGCAAGTTCAGTATTTGACTTGCTACTGCTGGGTGACTAGGTCCTCCATAAAGTTGGTGCTGAAAGAGCTTGTGCTGCTGCAATAACCTTGGATACACCTGGTGCAAATTATAGAACTGTTTGGGCCCTGAGCAAGTATTTTCCAAATGTCAAGACTTTCGTCCGTGCTCATGACGTTGATCATGGCCTCAATTTGGAAAAGGCCGGGGCTTCAGCTGTAATGTCCTGACTTCTATGAGTTATCCTTTTTTTCTATATTTCCTCTAGCATTTGTTCTGACATTTGAAAACTAGGGTTATGGAGTATGTTTATTTCTGAATTGTTTGTTGACAATTTGAATTTTCAAAATGAGTTACTTATTTCGAATCATATCACTAGATATCCTCTTTCCACGGCATGTTGAGTTCCATCATGCTCACTTCTCTAAATAATTTTGTAGGTCGTCCCAGAGACCTTGGAACCAAGTTTGCAGTTAGCAGCTGCTGTTCTTGCAGAGGTAAATTATGACTTGAATTTGAATGATTCAGCATACGAATTCCATGCAGCTAATATCTAGCGGTGAAGGAAAAAACTGGTGTTTTTTTTATTATTATTGCTAGATCATGACATGAAGCAAAGGAAAAAACTGGTGTTTGTTTGATTATTATCCCTTTTATGTTTTCTGTTTGTATAGGCTAAATTGCCTATGTCGGAGATTGCAGCAACAATCAATGAATTTAGATCACGGCATCTCTCTGAGCTCACAGAGGTACTCAATTTTTTCTTTTCAATGAAATACTGCAATATGGTTATTGGACTTGACGGGGTATAACTTGATTTTTTTCGGATAAATTGCTTTAGAACATTGCAAGGATTATTAAAAATTCTTGTTTGTATTTGCAGCTATGTCAAGCAAGTGGAAGTTCGCTTGGTTATGGGTTTTCTCGTGTAATGACTAAACCCAAACCTCAGTTATCGGATTCTTCAGATGAAAACCAAATCTCTGGAGGAACACTGGCTATATAAAAGAACTCCCCAGTAAAAATCAGGTATATGAAAAAGAAACTGTATAGAGGATAAAATGGTCCATTGATATAAATTGTACAGGAAGACTCGATACCATACTCTTCAAAACCCATTTTTTCGTTTTATAAATTTTGACTGGACATTCTTCGTTAGATTTGCATTGACGGAAAACATTATTTTTGTTGCTTTTATTAGTAGATAGCTCACTTCCACAAAGAAGAGGCAAGAGAAGATCTGAAATTTATTTTCTTATGATACATTCTAACTCAAATATGATAATCAGACCTTGTTTTTTTTTTCCTTTTT
>JANKKB010015155.1:0-42907 GCA_026225775.1 Bursera palmeri
ATTAATAATCTATCCTTTGAAGTTTGTTATTTAACACATCATCAGATTGGCGTTCAAATTAATTTTTCCACTTGTTCTGCTTTCAGGATGTTCATTAGCTCTCTGAAGAGGCTAAGAATCATGAGGACATCTGAAGCAACTGGACTTGGTATGCAGATGCATAAGAAAATTCTGATTCACAATCTGATATATCTATGTTCCTGCATTCTTATCATGCTTGTTTATTTCTTTAACTTGCAGCACCAAGGTTACAAGAAAGTAATGGAAGACACAGAAACAAGCCCATATAGCCTGTTTACTCTTGAGGCCTGATAAGATGAAAACTTACTGCGTTCTAGAAGATATACAAATCAGAAAGAGATTCAAAACACTAAAAGCATTTTGACAAGTAAAAAGTGGTCCTCTACAGCTGTTTGTTTGTTTGCGGTTGCTGTATTATTTTGCTATACTTTTTGTTCATTCTCGTTACCAGTCTCTGGGAATACTCACTATACTTTTTTGAAGCTACACGCACCTTAGTTTTGAATGTAAAACATACATGAATACTTAAATGAACGCTGTGTTTTGATGCCTTCTGTAAATATCGGAACAATACATGTTTTGGATTTCATACCCAGAATGATTTTTCTTCGCCTTTTCAATGCGAAGAAATTTTTTGGTTTTTGAGATGAGCATTTCCACATTTGTTTTCCTGCTTATCACCGAAGTAGTTCAATATGTGAAATGTAGTTTTTTTCGTGGGCCAGTAGTTGATCAAACGGTTATTATCAGAACATAGTTCATACTCGCTAAAAACTATCCCATCCTAGATATTTTGTAGACCTCTGTACATTTACTATCAAGGTTTATATAACTGAATCTTTGAAAATATTTGATTGTGCCTCCAGAATAAGAATATCAAGTTCTAAAAATAGAGATGTGTAACTAGGAACATTGGGTAGGCNGGTAGCTAACCAATCACTTGAATATTTCAACAAGGGATTAGAAAGGAGTTATCATATATTTTTTTGGTTTATGCCCTGTTTACTAGTGAATCATCAGTCATTACGTAAATTAGTTGCAATGGAGTGTCTGATAAGCAATGAAAAAAAAAAAAAAAACAGCTGCGTATATGATATTTGTAGTACATGGGCACAATTAGTTTGGCCAATGCTTAGTGCCAACTTCACAAAAAAATGGTACTTTATTTGCAAGGAAGTTCCAATATCATGTACGCATTTAAACTACTAGACACCAATATGAAGCAGTGATTACAAACATGAAGATAAACAATTCTAGATACAAAAGAAAAATTAGTTTAGCAGATTGAAGGCCTGGAGAGAAGCCAATTCCGCTCCTACAGAAGGCCATTTACAGGGGATGTGGTAAAGACTGGCTTTTCCTTGTTATTTGCATGTGCATGTTGGTCGTTGTTGCTACTACTTTTTCTTCGAGGCTTTGCCTCCCCAAGCATGGTTATGACATCCCTCATGGAAGGTCTGTCCTTGGGGAGTTTGGCAGTGCAAAGAAGTGCTATCCTAAGGACTAAGAGCATCTCCTCTTGAACATGCTTACAGTTTCCTACACTGGGGTCTAATGCCTCTTCTAAGTTTCTATTGTCTCTAATCTTCCTCCGAATCCATTCAACAATATCTACAGATTCTCCAAATTCTGGTTCTAACGGCCGCTTTCCGGTGAGCAGCTCAAGTAGAACCACTCCAAAGCTGTATGTATCGATCTTTTCATCAACCTTCAAGGTGTATCCATATTCTGCCAAGAACAGATGATGTGTCAAGAAAAAAAAAAAATCATGTTGTACCTGAGTTTATTCGATAAAGCGTAAACTTACCAGGGGCAATATATCCATAGGATCCAGCCACCATGGAAACTGTCTCATTCTTTCGAACCATCATCCTTGCCAACCCAAAATCTGCAATCTTTGGCTCCAGATTTGCATCAAGCAATATGTTGTTTGACTTGATGTCCCTGTGGATGATGGGTGGGTGACAATCGTGATGAAGGTAAGCAAGCCCCTGAGCGACTCCTAGTGCAATGTTATATCGTGAAACCCAGTCAACTAGCAATCTTTCTGCTTGCTTGCCATGCAAGGCTTCTCCAAGGTTGCCATTGTGCATATACTCGTACACTATCATCATGTTGTTGTCATTGTGAAGAAATCCTAATAACCGAACTATATTTCGATGCCTTAGCTTCCCCAGGACATTAACCTCGCCTACAAAATCGCCGCTGCTTTCTGTTTCACAATCAGCTCTTGATCTCCATAACTTCTTAACTGCAACAACTGTGTTCAACCGTGACAACTCTGCCTTGTAAACAATTCCTGTTGCTCCCATTCCAATCACATTTGATTCCTTGATGCAGGTTAGAATGTCAGAACTTGTGAAACCTAACCTCTGGAATGCCATTAGTCTCCAGGGCCACTCCCCATTGCCCATTTCCAATCTTTCTTCAAAACAACTTCCATTTGAATACCACTGTTTGTATAGAGAGCGAGCACCAAAAAGAGCGATTCCAACTGCTAAAACTGATGAAATTCCAATGATCCATCTGGAAACAATGTGCTTTTTGTTCAAGCTCCTCTGACTGGATGTAATTGGTGAATATCGGCCGCATGGGGGCAGGACACTCCCACAGAGGCCAGCATTGCCAACAAGATCATTTGGGTTTATCGTTCTTAGCACACCATTTGCAGGAACAGGACCTTCTAGCCTGTTGTAGGAAATATTGAGCATTTCCAAGGCAGGAGAAGTTCCAAAATCTTCAGGTATCCCACCAGTTAGAGAGTTATTGGATAGATCAAGAATAGCTAATGTGGGCATCATGGCTATTGCTTTAGGGATTTCTCCAGTCAACTGGTTGTCCCTAAGATTTAAATTTACTAATTTTTGACATGATGCAATGCTAGCTGGAATGCTACCAGAAAATTGGTTTGATGAGAGATCAAGCACAGAGAGTGAAGGACAGTCCTGAAATTGGTTTGGGATTTCACCTACTAAGTCATTATTTGAGGCCAGAAACGTTTGCAGATTTGGAATGGAAAGTATGGTGGAAGGTAGTGAGGATCTAAGTTGATTTGTAGAGATATCAATGAAAGAAAGTGAGGAAGAAGAAGCAATATCATCTGGGATTTGACCAGTGAGCCTATTATTTGCCAATTCTAACCTCTGAAGCTTCTCAAGTTTGCCAATCCCAACTGGAATTGCACTAGAAATCTGATTGTTCTGCATTCGAACCCGAACGAGTGATTGACAAGTTGATAAGCTAGGTGGGATTGGACCTGAGAAGCCATTGTTGAAGAGGATGAGCTTGGTAAGGTTGCCTCCATTGCACAAACTTGGTGGGATCTCACCAGAGAATGAATTGGATGATACATCTAACCACTGCAATGGTGAATTCTTGCCAAGATCACTAGGTAGTGAACCTGATAAAGAATTGTTCCACAGCTCAAGAACTGCCAATTGAGTCAACCCTCCTAGTCCAGCTGGAACTTTGCCAGACAGCTTGTTGGACATCAGATTCAAGAGCTGTAGATTTTTAAGCTCTGCAATTTCAGCTGGAATTTCCCCTGACAACAGATTGTCAGAGAGGTCCAGCAATTGCAATGAAGTAATGTTTCCAATTGCTGCTGGAATCTTGCCTGTGAAGTTGTTCTTATACAAGAAAAGTGTCTCCAGCCGCGTAAGCTTCCCAAGTTCAGCTGGAATCTCCCCACCAAGATTGCTAAGTGCCAAATCAAGATACTTCAAGTTGGTAAGGTTTCCAAATTCTGGAGGAATTTCACCTTCAATCTCATTGTATCCAATAATTATAGTCTCCAAGGATGAAAGCTGCCCAAGCTCCGGCGGTATTGGGCCACTGAGATTATTCCCAGAAAGGCCAAGAAACTTCAAGTTTTGCAAGTTCTTGAATGACACTGGAATTGAGCCTTCAAAGAAACTCCCCCTGAGATCTAAAGTCTCCAGTGAAGTTGCATTTCCGAGATCCTCAGGAATGAAACCTGAGAAGTTATTGCTTGAAGCATTCAGCAAAGTCAGTCCAGCTGCTCCTCCGAATCCAACTGGGAAGCTACCAACAAGGAAATTCTGGCTAACATCAATGCTCTTTAGTGAAGTGAGATTAGCTACAGATTTTGGCAATGATGAAGAGAACCCATTGCAGCACAAGTTGATTGAAGTAAGGCCTTGCAGCCTCTGGATGTCATCTGATATGCGGCCGCTAAGATTCATGCGAGATAGATCCAGCTTTTCAACACCTCCCATGGAATTGCACCACACTCCTTTCCACTTGCAGTGAGCTGCATAATTCCCAGCTCCATTATTCGGCAACTTCCAATCATGCAGACTCTTTAATGAATCGATAAGAGCAGCTTTTATCGAGAGCAAAGCCGATACCTCATCATTCAAGGTAGTTTTTTCAACTACCTTAGCAAAACCAAGACAAAAACAGCTGCAGAAGAGTAACAGCAGAAATTTCAACTGCATATTGTTCTTGTTCATCATGGTTTAATATTCCAACATTATCAGGCTTTAAAGCTGCAGCAGCTAGCTAGACGGAGTGTCGCTGAGCTTCCTGTATGGGGTAGAAGTGATGGGAAGAAGATTGGTTATTGTATAAGTGTTGGTATATAAATTATTAAAGAAATGTGCAAGTACTCGAGTTCAATTATTGGAGAGCTCGTGAGATCTTGGGTTTTGCAACAGCTGTTAATCTTCAAGTAATGACGGGGAAGCTTTTGGCAATTATTGGAAGTTTCTCCGACATTAAACATGGGGAAAGAATGTGTTCTTAGTTACCCACTTACAATATACTTATATACTTGCTTCTACTTCTTCTGTTATGAATGTAACAGTCGAATGAGTGAAAACGACGTTATTCTTCTTTGTTCTCCTCTACAATCATTATTTTATTTTATTTTTTAATTGTTGCTTTGAAAGTAATAAACTGGAGATATACTGCAGATATTGAAAGATAGAACAATAGTTCTGATATGGCTATAACTACTATCAGGGGTTTTGAGATATCTCACAACTGCCTTCTGGTTATCACCACCAAGTGATTATGCGGTATGCACGCCCATTTAATAATTTGATGGATCATACTACTATACATCATATGCAATAATGCATCAGTTTCATATTAAAATTGTAAACAAGGATAAAAACGATAAATAATTATAAAAAACTTTGTAAATGAGCATATACAACTTTTGTTTAACCGTCTACAGCTTTAATATTATACGAATGGTTATTTGGAAAATTGTATATGAACGTTTATAAGCTTTTTATACGTGTGTTTATAAATTTTATATGAAATCGATGCATTTGATGCACTAACACCGTATCCCTAGTTTGATTGAAGTAAATTATTTAGTTACACGGGTGTGGAAGTGGAATGCAAGGCTGCATACTCAGAAATAAGTTAGGTTTAATCCAAGACTTGCACAGGACTGAAGCAAATTGAGGGCAAGAGTAACTTCTAAGTATGACAAGGATTTTGATGAACATGTGAAGAATGAACCCCCAGCATGGAAGTCACATGGTAATGGCTAATTAAGGAGCAGCAATACTTATTTTTATTTATCCCATATAATTTACAAAATTGTATATAAATAGATAAATGCTTAGTCTAGTCTAAGTTTCTGATAATTTCTCATGGTCAGGATACTGGTGAGGCCCCATTGTCTTATTTTATAAACGCCAGATCAAACCCATCATGATCATGCATTAATTAATTAAGCAGTTTTCGTACCCTTTGGAGTAGTTAGTTTTAAAGATGAGGAATCTATCCATGTTATGTCTAAACCCGAACACACACCAAAGACAAATAGCTAACTCTTTTTTTTTTTTTTTAAATCTTTTTTCATCAAACACTATTGTCACGATGCGGGCATAAGATGAAGGTTTTTCTCTCATAAATTCATCTATGAATAACTCAGGACTTAAAAGGTGAAATTCCCACAAATTGATAGTCTTATTAAGTTTTTATTAGGCTTCTGACTCTATGGTAAGTTAATTACCAGAAAGGCAACAATTAAGTGTAGTTCGCCTCCTGTGATTCAAGGAAGAGATCAAAATTGGATCAATTAGAAAATTTTGCGCCCAAGATCATGAAAAAAGGAGGAAAGTAAAAAGAAAAGAAAAAGTTGAAACTTTCTTTCTTATAATTCCTAAAGCAAGCAGCAGAAAGAGCGTAAAAAAGTAGATGCTTGTAAACATATTTATGCCCATTAAGTAAGGAGTGATCCCACATGAAAACCAGAAGAAACACTGAACAAAAGTTCAAAAAAAAAAAAAAAGGGAAACATGAGGAAATGGAAGAAAGTGATGCACATTATCAATAATGGTCTGAGGCCACCAACTGCCATTTCTCTCTCAAAAAAACATAAAATAAAATAAAAAACTGGTAAACAACAAAACTGTTAATTCCCACATGCACACATGTGCACCAGTGAAGAAGTAGAAAGAGTGATATCTGTGGTATTAAAGTAACTTAGAAGCCATGTGAAACAGCAGCTTCCTTGGGAATCATCACTTCTCATAGTCCATTCTTCTCCTCCCCCGTTACCAGATATATATATATATATATATATATATATGAGCAGAAATATTATAAAGTAATATATTCGTATTTGGGCATTTGAGGTTGGATGGGGAGATAAATTCTTACGTGCATCCACATGGGTTTATGCCAAGCACATCAAAAACCAGCCTTTCATGATCGAAAAAGGATCAATGAAGGAGAGAAATTGGCATATTGCACATGTGCCACATCACATGCATGAAACATGTAATTGAAAACCCACATTAAGCTAAACAGGTTTAGAATCTGGTTGCAGTTGAAGGTCATTGATTTGTCCTTTTTAGTTGCTATTTTCTCCCCTCCTTTGTTCTAAGTTCTCCCTGTGCCCTCGTGTCTCAGTGGCTCAGGTGATCAAATGCAAGAGCTCATACTCATCGCTAAACTTGGATGCCGTTCTGGTGCTGCTCAAAGCTAGGCCTTTTGCTTGGCCCATAAAACTAATACAGGTGCCCTAAGCCCATCTAGACACTAGAGGTTGAATGAATTATTTGAGAGTTACATTTGGGGGATTTGGGAGTATATAATAAAATTTATGATATTATTTAATATTCAATAGGTTTAATATTTTTTTATTATTTAATCAAAATGTGTTAAAAAATATATTGAAATATATTTTTAATGGGTATAGTCCTGTCAAATAATGATAATTTACGGATTCACTCACTCTACCAGCTCAGAAACATGAAGGTCAACCTATCAATTAACTGGATAATAATAAAAAAAAAAGACTTAACTAAATTTTAAAATATTCTCTTTTTTATGTGTATTTTTATAAATTATCCTTCATATTTTAACGGTTTAGTTCATTAGTGGATGCTTTTCCATAATAAGGCAACAATTCGCTTCTGAGTTCTTTCATTTTGTTAAAAGGTTAGGATCAGAGTTTCATCGATGTTTATCCAAATGATTAGCAATTATACCTTAAAAAAATGGGCACTGAGCTATCTTTGAGCCATATTTACTCTTCTACAGAATGGCAAATTATCCATATAATCATTATTCAGAAATGAAAGTTCGCTCTTTATTTCATTTCACAATTGAATTATTAATGAGCTGGTTGTCCATCTTGTTATTCCTAGTTTCACAATTTTTGAATCCAAAACTTATTCATAATCACACTCAACACTTATTATTTGAGTTCCAAGTTCAAGAACATCTCTTCAACTTAAGAGAAATGTCTGTCTCCAATATCTTACTTCTTGTCACGTTTAGACGCAACAAGAAGCATGAAAAATATAACAAACGTAAACACAGAAGATGAAAAACAAGTGTATTACCACCTTTTTTCGAAGTAACAAAGACTACTGTGACCCTAATTACAAAATCTCTCTATATTTCTGGATGGGATGGCAGACCCTAAAGAAAAAAAAATTAAGGGCTTACCCGGTGGTCAATTAAAATTAGCCACCATCTATAATCTGTATATCCTATGTAAATGTAAATGAATTGCAGGCAGAGTCTGTTCAAACAAATAAAGAAGATGCCACTGAGAAGGGTCATATTCTATGATCCCAGAATGAATGCACGTATCTCAGCCCAACTAGAGACTGTGTATAAAGTTCCAGACATCCGCTTCCATTTGAAGGAGTTGCTGTTAGAGAGTTCCTTCTGCTTCTCTACTAAACCAGAGAACAATGGGACAAAGGAAACACCGAAATGGTCTCCCAGTCTCCTCAGGCTTAAGCTTGAACCCAACACAATGCCTATATCCGCTTCAAGAAGGCAGAGGAAGTCACGTGGTGAGCCTCCGATATAAACTGTCAAGTTCAGGTGATCACTGCTGTGCTCCTTAATAATGTCATTGAAGACTTGGAGTTTTTCCAAGGGAGACTCTAACTTCTTAACAATTTTGCCAGTGGAAATGGAGTCTTCATATACTAGTTCATTTGAGTGGACTCTCAGCACATTTAGATCCCCTGTTCAATGATAGGAAAAAGACTCAACATCTGTTAATTTGTACATAAGAAAGAATGGGAATACTAATCACAGATGTTTACATAAATACATGTATTCAAAAAGTTTATGCTGGACTAATCTCATTGGCAACTGCAAAATAAAATATCTCTTCAGAACTCACCTTCAACAACACCAGCTACACCAAATAGAATAAGAGAAGAAACTTTTTACAACCCAACATCAAAACATTAATGGAACCACAAGCAAGATTGCTCCATGTGAGCTCTATTATTCCGTTCCCCTAAACCACTTTTATTATTAGCTTTAAAGAATTTTAATAGTTTTAAAAGTATCTATTTTCCACTCAACTCCCTATATTTGGTTCCCAAAATCAAATAAAAAACTCTTGCCACAGCTAAAATAACCAACGGTTCGACAGAATAAGAAAGCACTAGGAAAGTCTTTAAATATCAAAAGCATTACCATCCTTTAACCAGATTGTTTGCTGATGGTCCTAGTGCTATTAAAGGATTGCAATGCTTTCTAATCTCTCTCCCAGATGTTAAAGATTAGAAAGCATTACAATCCTGATGAATAAGCAAACTTACCAGTCAACCTAAAATGACTAGAAAGAATTTCTTTCTTAAGTCCCTTCCATGAAATTTCAGTTTTCAACTAAGGACAGAGGTAACTTAGAGAGTGAAGAAGAAAAATTGAAGGTGTTTAAGTCAAGTATCACCATCAAGCAAACCATAGTTTATTATATTCCTGGTTTCAAGAGGGACTGATTTTGTAGGTGCAGCAGAAGCGTTGTATTGAAACACAGATAGTTCATGCACATGAGAATGAAAATGATGACACAAGATATAAAAGTTTGAAATAAGTACCTGATGAAAAAGCTGACCTGATAAGATCGCCACACCAACAGGATGAAAGAACATGAACATCAGTCCTAAAATTCTCACTTTTTACAATCTCTTGGAAGAAGCCTCTACATCCATCTTGAAGCATTTGAGATTGACCGGTTCGTTTTATTTCCTCTAGATTTAAACCCTTCAGTAATCCTGACGCAACCACCCTTGAATTTGCCTTCTTCTCAAAAACTGCAAGTTGCTTGAGTGCTTCACACAAACCCTCATAATCAAATTTTGCCACTGCAAACAGAGGCAACATTGTAAGCATTAGGAATAATAATTCATCCAATGAACAAAAGGTGCATTTTCTCTAAAGATATGGTACTTGTCCCAAGATTTGTAAGTTTAGGGTTTGTAAATCTTTATTTTGCAATATTTGGAATTGAAAAAAAAAAATATTCTGTTTGGATGACTCTTGACCCAAATACTATCTTAAATCCTTAACCCAAATAAGATATTTGGACTCTATATCTTAAACCTAATTACCATCAATATTATCTCAAATTCTTGAACCAAAGTTCCTATAGAAGATTTAAATTTTTGCCACACCATCTTCAAATGCGAAGGCATTTAAATGAACTATCAATCTGCCAATTGTTTATCATACCTGCTTCGCTAGGCATGATGTTTTCTATGCATTGTTCATACTCTTCAGTGTAATTGGTGGAAAGAACACCCCATGCATTCCTCAAATCAGCTGATGACATCCTAGTGAGTCTGGTTTCAGATTGATCAGGATCAGGCATTTTTGCTGTTACAATTGCAATTTCTGCTAAAATGGCAGAGGAATCAAAAGCAGCACACGTCAAGTCAAAGTCACAAAATATGGTAAGTCTGCCTTCCATAAGGTCATTCACCCGAGCCAAAGGAACTACTGTTTGCTGCACAACTGGTGGAGCAGTGTAAAAATCTACTTCATGTTTCATAGCTTGATGATAGAGCTTTTCAATGATTTCTAGCTCTTCACGGGTCAAAGAAATACTTAGTTTGTCCAGCAATTCTTCAGTTTGTGAAGCTGCTTCCTGAAACCAGTGTTTTGTTTGATCTGATCAGCAACTGCAAGTTATCACCAAAACTTAATGAAAAATCTTAGTAATGTGACAAACCTCAAAACTTGGAGAGCAATAATAGTCAATCCACTTCTTGTAAATGTGGCTGTTGTCATTAGGATCAAGAAGAAGCTGGATCTCTTTAGTTATAAACGAAAAGAGCCTCATGCAAGGTGAAATAGCACCAATTGTATAAGCAGCAACTTTTGTCTTCTCAAAAGGAGTTTCAATTTTACCAAGAACTTTTTCTCCTTCAACTTTACCTGAGGCTGTTGCGAGCAAAAAGTCTGTGTATTTAAGTGTTGCTTTGTTGGTAATGCTCTCTTCTGGGAGCTCAAAGCCCCATTCCTGCAGAGAAAACTCCTTCAGAATACATCTACTGTAAATGAACAAGGAACATGAATGCAAGGTTAGAGGAAAAGAACTGGTCATTGCCCCGTATAATGGAAGCTCATTATTTACTTAATAGGATTAGTTACTGGAAAAGGCTCTAAAAGGTTAAGGGCCTATGGCACACATGCAGACATGCTAAATCCTAAATCAATGCCAGGCAGGACAGCATGTTTACATCAGAAATTAAAGGATCTCAACTGGTAAAAACCATGTAACTCAGAAACATCTAGATCCACTAGGTCCACAAAAGACACTATAAAATATATTAAGCAGGAGGACAGGTTTACTATGATTGCCAACGAATAACAACCATTGTTGAACTCAAGTAACTTACATGTCCATTGAATCAAACAAATGTCACTGTAACACATTTTATCAGAGAAAAATGCCACTTGACACTTTATTGTTTTGGATCAGCTGAAGTATACAATAAAAATAAAACCCATTTAGTAGTCAACTTGATACTGAAACTTTTACATTAGTTTTCCAGGAAATTTCACAAGTCTATCTATGGCCTGTAATAAAATGTCATAAATCCATCAAAAACTCAGATGGGGACCACCCCAGAACACTGAAAGACAAACAAAATCCTAAACTAAACTAACTATGCTACAAAACTGGACGCTCCAAGGTTTCAAACGATAAAACTCTTTCTTCTCTTCAACGATTACCCATTACTAATTAAAAAAAAAAAAACCCAAATTAACAAATCAATAATGCTTTCCCCTTTCGACATGAATTATCATTTAAGGAACAATTAAAAATAATCCTCTAGCTCGAGTTTTACCATTACATGGTTGTTATTTCACAATACAATCAAATTGAAATGGCATTAAATCCTAGGAAAACAAACAATTAAATTTATAATAAATCTTCTTAGCGTGGAGTGATACGAAATATTTATGTTTTGCTTACCCGGACAAGGGAATCGAAGGTTTTGAGCTTTTGCTTAACACGCTTTCTAAGCTTGCGAATAGTAGCCTTGTCATCGTCATCGTCTGCACAGTCTTCAGCCAACTCAAAACTGGAAGAAAAAAAAAAAAGAAAGACGAAAAGGTGACGTATTAATCTTTTAAAGAAGAAGCGATCAAAGTTGAAACGCAAGGCAGAGAGCGAAAAAAGATGTTACCAGTGAGCGAAGGCTTTGAGGACGTGAACATCCTGAGACACGCAATGACGAAAAGCATCGGAGTCCAAAGTTCCAGCAGCTAAAGAAACAAAGAATGGAGTGTACATAGCAAAAACGGACTCGTTCTTGAACTTGATCCAGAACTTCCTCGCTATTCCTCCTTCGTCCAGTCCGCCCATCCTGAATCCTTCAAAACGAGGTCGTTGTTATTGAGACGGACAAGGATCTTGATTCTTGAATTCAAAAGAAAAAAATAAACTCTAAGTGATGTTATTGTTTGATTGTGTGTTTGTTTGTTTGTTTGTTTATATATACAAGTAGTAGTGAAAAGAGAAGAGCCCAGGTCCAGGAGGACGGCGGTCAAGGGAATGGAAGAAAGGTGAGGAAAGATGGAGGTCCCGTGAGTTAGAGAGAGAGAGAGAGAGAGACCGAGTCACCACTCGGTTTTACGGGAATTGGTCGGGGGTCGTGTGATCTTCGATTTTGGCTTTGGTCTAAGTTTAAACAGTGCTGTTGGTGTTGTTGTAGTTGAGGGACAGGGAGGGCCATTGGTAATGGGTCAACGCGAGTGAAATGCGTGTTGGAAACTGTTAGTAAATCCATTTGACACGTTGGACTAGTGGTCCCCGCTCTGGACTAGTGGTCCCCGCTCTCTGCTGGATTTTACGATCTTACTGCTAAACTAATTCCTTTTCTTATTCATCATTTTTTAAAAATAAATAGATTAATATAATAAATAGTTCATTTTTAGAAATAAGACAACTAATTTATTCAATCAACTTTATTTATAAATATGTGTCAAAATCATTGGAAATATAAAAAATAATAATAAATATTGTAATAAATGATATGAAATTTATTTATGAGTATATATAAATAAAAGAGATTATAATAATTGATATGATAATTATTTATAAGTGTACTATGCAAATAAAATTAATCATATAAGTTGGTCCTAAAAACTTTATAATTATTTTTAAAATAAATAAATATAATTACCAAAAAACAAATTAAGAAAAAAGTGGAGTATAGGGAGGTTATTTATTGGACAAATGTTTAGCAAATATGTAAATTATTGAACAAAATCAGATGTTTGCTAAACAATGAGTCTAGTTGTCATCGAATAGTATTACGTCTACTTTTAAAGAGTCAGGGATAAATTTGATGGTTTTGGTTTTTGCATCTTTCAATGGCGTTGAAATTATGAAGGAAATCATTTGATTGGTTAAAATCGACGGACTCAATTTTCATATGATAATCTTGCAAACTATAGGTGGTGGTAGTTGAAAATTAGTGTGAGATGACCAAACGTAAGAGGATAGTCCGTCGAATGAGAGGGGAGAGGCAGCCATAAATATTGAAAAGCCGTGGTGGGCAGAAGAATAGAATACTGGCATGTATATGAATTTGTGGCGAGTTTCTGGAGAATATGAAAAATATTAAGCACAAGAGAAGACGGCTTTCAGTTCTTTTCTCCGAGACTTTTTGTGGAAAAATGGCTTGGTCCAATTCAGTGCACGGAGCAAGGATACATTATTATACATTGGTCATTTCATTGGTGTCATGGCACACGCAGAGATACATGGCTTGCTTGCTTCGCTTCTCGTCTTTTTCTTTTTCGCTTTTTGCTTTTTCATATCTTTAAAGTCTTCGCTGCCACGTGGCTTCGTTCTCTCGCTTCCACTTTTACGCTTACCATTCGCCGGCCGTCTATTCTTTTCTTTTTTCCAAGAAGACGATTGCGGCTTTGCTTTCAATTTGGTTTGTACTATAATGTTAGCTAGCTTTACATGAAGATGAAGGTTCAAACACGATGCCGGCCTCAATTTTTAGTGATGAAAAATCTACTATATATATACAAATATATATTTTTTTAACATATTTAAATTCGTAATCATCCATCTTAATTAATCTTAAATATTATGCTACACATTTTAAAATATTATCTCAAATCATGTATTGCTAAAAATAAAAATAAAAATTATATTTAATGCTTTTGACAAATGCCATATGATTAAATAACCTAAATATTTGAAATTTTAAAGAAAGGTTGTTGGTAATTTTTTTTTTTTTGTAACGCTCGATGAATAGGACTCAATCTCAATGAAAAGGGTCTCTAAGCTCAAATATAATAGGCAAGTGGAGTAGTGGACTCAGGCCACCCTTGTAACTAAGATGTGGGTTGAGATTTATAGATCATATTATTAGAAAAATTCTCATTACTAATTGTTCATCTTGCTTCCACTTTCCTTCTACAAAATGTGAACTTTGACCCTTTTTTTTTTTTTTATTTTAGATTGAGTTTGAATCTTTTAAATACAAATATCCTTTCATTCAAAATCATTTGAGTTTTTTTTTTTAAAAGTATTTAGTTTCGTATCATTTTTTAGTTCAGGACATTTTCTCTATCCGTCTTACACCAATAAAACAAGTACATCTTATATTCTAGAATTAATAACCATCTTCCGATTAATCTAACCTTCCCTGCCTCTTGAGGACCAATAAAATAATACATAATTATTTACTTATAATCCATCAACTACATGTTTCAATCTAATCTTATGTCCAGATTCACTCTATGTGAACGAACCTTGGTTACAAACTTTTGGGTTTTTGTGTATTGGATTATCACTAATTTTGTTCTTACTCAAGCTGATATTCTCACTTCCAATTGTTTTTCACACAACTACTTCCCTTAAGACAGAACGCTCACTTACCATGTTTTCTTACAACCCACAGCTTTAGCTTATTTTTTTGGATTTTGCGTTGTGCTTTGGTCCTATTCTAGATTTTGTGTCGTGAAAGACCAAAATGAAACATTTTTTTTTGGTAATATCTCATGATGCCAAATTGGCTCCCTGAATTAAGAAAAAAAAAAAAAAATAAAGAACCGTTTTTGCATTACTACGAAGATGGTATTTTTCTCATACTCTTTCTATATTCTGTAAGGTCCTTTTCCTTTGCATACAAAACGTGCCTAAAGAAAGATTTCGTGTGAAATATTGAAGTGTCATTACTTGTTGGTAACATGATAAAACGAATCTATGTCATATTTGATAGTTTCTGGAGGTGAAGGTGTGTGAAAAATGATAACATCTAACTGTGATTCTTTGTTGGGCCCAAGCCTGTATGTCAATTGGAAGTGGACATCAGAATTCAGACCCAGAACATGTAATGGAAATGGTGGGGCAGAGTAAATTATAGATATCAATCTTCTGATGAGGAAGAGCTAACAAGTATTCCAAGTGAATGGCTATCCTGCTTACACATTACTCTCACTTCACACCACACCTACCAACCTCTGTTTTACCTTCCAACTCACTTCACTTCTCTCTCTCTTTCTCCCTTTCTGTGTGTCTCTCAGTTTAATTTCTGCATGCAATGGCCACAACTCTCCACTCTCTTGCATTAACTTCTCCGCTCTCAAAGTACTGTTGGCACCAACCACGCTCTCTCTCAGGTACTCTTCTTTATCTCCTTTGTAGTGATTTGGTTCTTACAAGTTCACGGAAACTGTACCCAGTAATTTTCCAATGTCTAAATGGCCTAATGTATATATGGCTTTTCATAAATTTTTTTAATGCATTAACTTGGTTTATTTTGAGTTCATGAGAGCGTGATTAAATGAAAGTTACAAGGGTTATTAAATGTGGTTACTTGATAAAACTTGCATCTTTCACTTTGAAATTTACGTTCTCGATTTTAAAAATTCTGAGTTTTAAGGAAAGTTGTGTTCTTGGAGTGTTTTTCGGGTCATGTAGTTGGCAACTGGTAAAATTGTTCGCATGTAATTTATATTGAGAGACACTGAAAAAAGCTGCTAGTTTGGTACAGCAGTTGGCTTTGCATGTATTATTATGATATTGCCGATGTTGTTTTACAGGAATAGTAACATTGGCTGTTAATGGAAGCACACGCTCATCATTCAATGGCCAATGTTTACACCTGGGCCATTCACCTTTGACTCCAGCAAGGCGAAACTCTCGTATATCTGGACCCATTACCATGATGGTCAAGCCAACTATCCAGTTCATCCAAGGAACTGATGAATTGACAATACCAGATGTCAGGCTAACAAAATCCAGAGATGGTACAAATGGGATGGCTATATTCAGTTTTGATCAGCCCTCTGTTTTTGACTCATCTGGTGAAATTGGTGATATCACTGGATTTTACATGATTGATGAGGAAGGGGTTCTTCAGTCAGTTGATGTGAATGCAAAATTTGTTAATGGGAAACCTTCAAGGATTGAAGCAAAGTATGTAATGCGATCTCCCCGAGAGTGGGATAGATTCATGAGGTTCATGGAACGATATGCAAATCAGAATGGCTTGCAATTTGTCAAAAGTTGAGGCAATGTATAATCTCTTGTGTCTCACTTTTGATTGGTTTCCTGCTATCACCGTTCTGGTTTTCTGTAATTTTGTCAATTGAATCTTCAAGGCCTCAGTTGACAGCCATGTTGCTTAGTGCAGATACCCTAATGACTCCTCCTCTTCAACAAGACAACAAATTTTGCTGTTGCTAGTGATGTTTGATTCTCTTTCCTTCATTATTGTACATCTGAGGTTATAATCCAGGTTCTTAAACATTGTTAATGCATTAATCTGTTTTTGGAATTTATGACTGAGAAAGATGAGATTATGTATGTTTAATGAGTTAAGATATTCTACAAAATTAAATGTCTCAGCCATGGCATTGAGCAAATTTTCGTTTTCTCGCCAACATTGTAAAACCGAGTTAGTGATGCTTAACATGTCTACTTATTGATGTTTCTGTCTGACCATAATTTAGTATTATTAATGCAACAGTCTCCAGTGAGTTACAAAAGACTTAATTTTGGCAATTTGTTTCCGGGCCGAAATTGCCATGAACATAAATACTCACGAGTAAGTAACAATGGAGTAGCAAAAACAGAACTATATCAATTTTTAGCAATGGCACTGCTACTGTTACTTCCAAGTCACAGAAATAGGGCTTCGAACCCTGTAAAAACTGCTGCTGCCAGAATGCACCCATGTCAACTGCCCTTGTGCAAAGCTCATCCTATCTTTTCCTGTTCTCTTCCTTGATATAAACCAGACTCTGTAACTTAAACTCTGATTTATTTTCTTGAATATCAACCTTTCAGGTCGAACTCTCACTTTGACACCCTCAGGAGCCGTTACTTCCACTGAGTAGATGGAGTTAGGACTTCCCACATTCGTCAGTCGCCTTTTGATCATTTTGCTTGTTTTTCCTTGCTTATAAATCACAGAAATGGAGGGGTAATTGAGGCTGAAACCCCTGTTCATCTGCAAATTTTCCTGGCAGCTAACATTCTTGTGTGTGATGGTTAAAATTTCCGATCTTGTGTATCCAAGAGTGCATAGATAAGTGACATACTCATCTGGCCTAATATCATATACCAATCCTGGATTGACGGCTCTTTCTGGGTTTATATGCCCAGCTCCAATTGCAAATAGTCCAGCAGGTTTATTCCCATCCATTATTGGTTTTCCCAAATGATCATTTGCATCAGCTGTTGTCATTAGTGCAGATTTTATTGCTGCAGGGGTCCATTGGGGATGTACTGAGCGGATTAGAGCAGTAACTCCACTGGCATGGGGACAAGCCATGGAAGTCCCGGACATGACAGTGAAATTCACTCTTCTTGCATCTTCCGGAAGGCTGGAGGGACCTAAGTTTTGAGGCCAAGCAGCAATGATATTAACTCCAGGAGCAATTACATCTGGTTTGAGAATGGTAGGACTATATAGACTTGGTCCTCTAGCTGAAAACTGTGCTACTGCTGGTGCTCTTGATCTCCCAATAACAGTTCCGCCAAATATGATTCTAGCTCTAGCTCTCCTTGTGGAGTTGATATAAGCCTTCAAACGAACTGACTCAGCGAATCCAATCAATGTTGCTGGCAAGACATGGACATCAACTGAGTCTTCCTCCAGGTTTATCTCTGTATTTGCTAAAACCATTGCTGCACCTCCTGCTTCTTTAACGATTTGACCCTTTTCTGCCCTTCCATTGACACCTCTGTCACAGACCACCATCTTACCACGTACTTTGGCTCTTGGGAGAGACCCTCTCAAGCAAAATTCACTTCCCCTATCGCCACCAGTCACATAAATTAGTTCAAGCTCTTTCTGTAGATTAGATAGTTGGTTTCCAGGGTACATGGATTCTCCGTAAAGGATTACTCCATTCCCCATCCGTACTACAGCAGGAAAGCTTCTGTCAAGTGTGCTTGCACCAACAGTAGAAATCCAAGGAGCTTCATTGGCAAGTGAGCTCTGGATTGGTCCATTGTTTCCTGCTGCACATACAACAGAAATCCCATGTTCCATTGCTCGAAAACTGCCAATTGCAATACTATCATCAAAAAGCGGCAATGGGAAGCCGCCTAACGACAGAGAGAGGATATCAACTCCATCTATAATTGCAACATCCATTGCAGCTAAGATGTCAGAGCTGTAACAGCCAGTGAACCAGCAGACTTTGTATACAGCAATGTGAGCGCCAGGAGCCATCCCTTGAGCCACGCCTGCTCCATTACCAAGCACACTAGCCATTGGAACCGAAGTTCCAGCAGCTGTGGATGATGTATGAGTCCCATGCCCATGGGAATCACGTGGTGACACATATTGCTGAATAACGTTTGCTGAGGAAGACATTGAAGCCACACGATGGCCTCTAGCAAAGAACCTGGCACCAATGAGTTTCCTGTTACAATTCGAAGAACTGAAGCTTTCCCCTTCCTGGCAAATCCCTTTCCATTTTTTTGGAACCGGGGGCATTCCACAATCATCAAAGCTTGGACTTTCAGGCCAAACTCCGGTGTCAAGGATACCAATTATAGTTCCATGACCATAATGGGACCTATACCAAGCCCCTCCACTTGTTGGCTTATTCAGTCCTAAGAATTTGTAAGAGTAGGTTGTCTGAAGCTGGAACCTCCTGTCAGGCCTAATTGATATAACGTCGGGCAACTTTTGCAAGGACTCTATCTCTGATTCAGAGAGCTGAGCCGCAAAACCTTCCATAGCGGAATGGTAAGAGTACAGGAGGCGAGAAGAAGGGTCTTCGTCAGAGGAGATTGTTTGCTCAATGAATGAGAGATGCCAGTGAAGCTTAGAAGGGAAGAAAGAGCTGGTTGCACCATGCGGGTGCAGCTGAACTACGTAGGTTTGGAGAGCGGTTGCATGGAGGGAAACAAAGTAATGCAAGAGAAAAGTAGAAAAGAAAAGGGCAACTTTGGCTTCCATGGGTAAATGAATACAATAACACTTGAGAGCAAATGCATGGTTTGGTGAAAGAATTGTGGGGTATTTGAAGGTGTTGAAGAGAATTCAAAACTGGGGTTTGAGAGTTCTCAGAGGGAATATGAAACTCGTGAAATATAAGAGCTCTTCATCACGAGGATCGTTTGTTGTGACAGTGGGAGAGAGAGAGAGAAGAGCTGAGCTCTTGTTTCTTGAGGAGCTGAAGAGCTTTGGCTTGGCTTCACGAGATGTTAAGGTTGGTTTTAATACGTCTGGTGAAGCCGTTAGATACAAACTCCATGAATCTTTGTCTGTCTCTCTCACATTCACTTGCATGGGATAGAATTTTCTTGAGAGAAAAATCCAAGAAATAAAGTGAGAAAGTGCTAAGGTTGTCAATAAATGCCTGTGGAGAAGTACATTTAAGCAGACGCTCTTATGTTTGCCTGCAAAGCTCCCTTTGCCCCCGGGCAGCTTGTGCCTACACTCTGTTCCTCTTCATTTTTCACTATTTTCTCCGCGGAACACACACGTGACTGCAAATTTAAGTATTTAATTTTCCTTTTTAAGTCTTAAATAGAAAATATAGCTAGTCGACCCGTAGGAAATTCTTTCACATGTAAGATTATATCAATTGTGTTTAAATTTGAGTCAAGTGTTCAACATCAAAAGGAATTGTTAGTTTGTGATAAGAATATGAAATTATTATAATTAGGCAAAAATAAAAATAGTTAAATTGAAATTTTGTTTTTAAGTTTTAGTAAACATTAATTTTTTTTATTAACTAATTAAATTCAACAAAAATTGTAATAATAGGTCAAATAACTAAGTTTGCTTGAATTTGGACTCGCATCTGAAAATTTTTTTATCATAACCCCTTTTGCTCGATGTTGAATTTGTTCGACAATATTTGATAGTTTACATCGAGTATCAGATGACACCATTAAATATGATGTGTCAATTATCATATTATGTTCAATATTATCCAATAGAAGACTTCGATCATAAAATCAAATTTTTTCAGAATAGGATCAAATTCCAATAAAATCTCATAATTTTGATCATCTTTGCAGGTATCCCTAAACTCAACATCAAATAATATTATCATTTCTCTTTTTCTCTTATAATTGTATATATAAGGCTCCATAATTTATTTTTTTCCATACATTAATTTACAATTATTCAAAATCTCTATATTTTTTGAGATGTTTATTGACTATCATTAAACAATTATATAAACGTTTAACACGGCATAGATTTATCAAACAGTACAAAACAAGAAGTCAAAACTTGGTTAACCAGTAGAAAGAAAAAATGAAATTTTATTAGTTTAAAAAAAAAAAACCCACTATAAGTTGACTTCTTTTACATTTATCCTATAAATTATCCCATTAAAAGTTTAAACGTCCATTATGTTTACACATCTTATCCCGCTTACAAATACAAAAGTCTGATTACAAATGTTGGGCCCAGTCATGTTGAAGCTGAACAGACTGGCCAGATGGCAACTAAACCTCTAGCCCACTAGAATGGTCCAGGCAACGATCAGGAATTGTTTACAAAAATAGAGCTTGTGTCTAGGTTCAAAGCACATGCCTGCGGCCCTGCACGAAGCAAAGCCTTTTTGGCTGGCGGGCTCCAGATTTCTGCTGGTCTAACTCCATCCAGCTCAACTCAACTCCCACATACGATTATGCTCCAATTTCTACACCGAAGAAAACAAAAATTTTCCCCAAATCAACAGATGAGTCCTGCTCTAAACCTTAACTTCTATCCTGAATATACAGATTAAAATGATCAATAGGGTTCAGTGCATTTAGTGTCCTCCCCAGATTCCTATACAAATGCAATCAACCAGTCCACAAACATCACAAACAATTCTTGCAGTATATTACTGAGAAGATTAGAACTTGATACGTAATGGATTTCGAAGGACCTAAACCAAAGTCTTAAACCAAATTAAAGTCATAACAACCGTACATGGAATGGATTTATAAATGACTAAAGTCTAGTAATATAAGAAGAAGAACAAGAAAACTATTCCCTATTTAGAATGTAACTCGACCTGTAATTTAACTTGAAATTACTTAACAACTTTTCTCATACAAAGAAAAAAGGAAAAGAACTTCTACTTTGTCCATAGTAACCGCCAGTAGTTTAAATGCCAGCAATTCAGCTAATCTCGTAAGCTGACAATGACTTCAATAGACCACCATTACAACAGGAAATACATGCCAGCAAGGAAACGAGCTTACTACAATTAAACTCACAAATAATTAATCAATCATTATTATTGTTTCGTATGCATTGACTGGACATGAACATTGAGCAGAAAAAAAAAAAGGAACCTGAGCTACAATAAAGTACAAAGAATTGCTAAAGCAAAATTCAGATTGCAGAATGTAACAAATTCTGTATCAGAAACTATATTAGAGCAGAAAATGTGTATATTTTGATCTGAAACAAGGTTCTGGACCCAATAAACTTGATGGTTGTGTACAATGATCTCATAAAAAAGGTGATGGGTGTACGGACCCAAAACCTACCCAAGATCAGAAGTCTTCATCTACGCTGCATCTGCATGTATTTAGCATTACATCAACTTCAGTCGCTATATCTTCTTTTGTGATTGATCTCTTTGCTCATTTTTCCAAGAATTTTTTGCAGCTTCTGCAGATGAACCACCAGATTCACGCTCATCCTTTGGTTTAGAGAAGAAGGGATCCCATTCATGACCTCCCACCTCACGTTGTCCTTCATCTAGCAAAGCATATTTCCAACTGTTCTCCTCCACAAAATTATCATATTCTGTACGGCCTTCAATAGTGTTCTTCCTCAACCTTGTAACTTTGTCAATGACTGCCTGTACAGCAACATCAAAGGAATCTTTAAGTCTCTCCAATTTTGAGCGAGGATCTGCATATATCAGCATTGGAATAAGACTTATAACTGTCTCCCGCATGATTTTAACCTGCTCGGGAGGAATTTGCTTCAGCCTTTCCTCTATGCTAATATTCCTCTTACGGATGTCATCCTCTGGGATGAAAACCGAGTATGTAGAATAATTCTTTGGAAGGTGCCAAGTATACTGTGTGTAAGCTGAGCCTGGATGGAAGAAGACAGGTATGCAACCTGCCAACATGGAGTCAAATGCAGATCTTCGTGTATATGAATCTCCTTGAGGTTGCAGGCAGAAAAGCGAGCTCTGAAACATCTGCATTATGCTGCTTGGAGAATGACACTTGCTTTCCCCAAAATCACATTCCAAGAGCTTGCCCACCTTTGAGTTCCTACACTGGTCAATGATCTGCCCTCTGATTGATTTGGGGTTATCAGGACGTGGAGCACCGGCAAATGAGAAGAGCCAGTTTCTCTCCAATTTCCTCATCCGATCTTGCCACATAAAAACATCAGCATCCTTTGCCGGATGGAAATATGTGGGATAAGGAATGCCAAAATCATTTGCATTCCATGGGCTCGACTCGACCACAAGCATGGACATATTCTTTGCAGCTGGTAGAAACAGAAGCTTATTACCCCAATCTGATTCTTCATCGCTTAATCTCCTGAAATCCCATGTTATCCTCCCTGCTACCAAAAAATGATCCCTGCCTCCCATGATGCCCCATTCAGGCCTCTTCATTAACCAATCAACCAAATCAAGTGATGCAGCATCTCTCGTTGATATATTATGCCCCCATAGATACCTTGCTATGTCAAAACCCGCATAAAAGGGCACAAATATTGCTGCAGCAATAGAAGAATCTTGCGTCAAGCACTCGTACTGCTTCATTCGGTTACTGAATATCACATCAACAGCAAATTGATTTGTGGCATACCAGCCAGTGTTTGAAAACACACCATCGACGTTCTCAAGTGGGGGCCCTAATCCAGCATTCTTCATGAACTTACACATATTGGTCCAAAGACTCAAACTTTTACACTCCTTAAGCATATCCTCATTAAACCTCGGAGGAAGATCATGCACATAAATATATCTACCTCCACATGGATCACTCTTATTTTCTATTGTTTTCAATGCCCTGATGAATGGAAAATTCTCCCTTTCATGGTTGCCACTATCAGTAGCCTTTTTATCAGGTTCTACCCAGGCAGCATTGGTTAAATGGGAATGCATGGGTTCTGGGATAATGGGATTGGAATGAATGGGCTCCCGGATAACAGGATTGGATTGAAATTGGGTAGATTCATTATCACTACTCTTGGTGGCTTCTTTATAGGGTTCGTTTACATGGATATTGGCTAACCGGAGAGAAGTAGGTTCTGATTTAATGATATTGATAGTTTCTACGACTTTATCACTTCCAAGAACAACAAAATGAAAGTACAACAACAAAATCCAAAAAAATGCAGACAACGAGGCTAAAAAACACAGCCTATTCTGTTGATGCTTGCCCGTTCCCTTGTCCATTAGTTCTGAAGGAGCAGCAGACGCCCACGCCCAGCGGCGTCTCATCAGATTCTAACTATCACTCAATTAATAAATCGAACACACTCCCATTACATCAAAAACACATAAAAACCCAGTTCAAGATATCCAACGACACTACCACCCAAACGCCTAGAACAACCAATGAAACCCTAATATCAAAGTTTCGAGTTTTTTATTTTTACTGCTATACAAGCACAAAACTACAGCAAACAAAGATCATAAAACAGTTGACGATGCTCAAGCTTCAATCAACTATACATAAAATAATATCTAACCCAAATATCTCGAGCTGAAAGATCTCGATTTCCAGCAACAATTTAAAAAATCAGCACAACCGCGTCCGTCTGAACTCTGATCTGTTACGAATAAATTTGCAGCAAAATAGAACGATTTAACAACGTCAGATCAAATGACGGAAAAGAAAATAAAACTTTAAATAGTTCAACACGACGACGACTAACAGGCCGCGGAGAAAGAAGAAACTTACGCGGGATTTGATTTGTAAAGAGACAGATGAGAGAGATCGAGAAAATTTAGGACCGGAATTCCGAGCCCATGTGTAAAAGTGAGAAACGGATTAGCTTATATACAATACAGCGCAAGAGAAAGCTTTCTCTTGTCGGTAGCCGCTGGAATTATGCCACGTGGGTATGTGGGCTTACGTGTCGCTGGATGAAGGTTATGATTGAGAAAAAAGTTTTTGTGACGGTGATTGGGTTTCCGCTGTTTGGAGCAGTAAGGTGAGATTTAATGATGATGGTGCAATGACAAGCTGTGGAGGGACACGTGGCGGAAGATCAGGTGGGGGATTGGATGGGGCCCATATGGGGTTTGATGGGGTGGATGTACAGTGCATATAGGACTTTTCTTAATTGAGTGCTTAAGATGAGGAATTGCGTTGATCTTGTCAAAGCTTTTAGCCATGCTTTGCTGCACTAATTGACTTGTAAATTGGCTCTACTGTCTAGGTTTGTCCTCATTCAATTAAGGATTTACCCTGGATACAGCACATATCGTAAGTTTACCAACCACTGTAGTCTACACGATTGATGAATCTTCTAAATTAGGATCAGAAATACATAGTGATTCCCAAACGTAGAATTCAGTAATTACTTTAGATATATATTATTTAGAGTTTCGGAGAATGTGTGTTATGCATTTCCTATATATAACATGGATATCATACAAGTATGCATGTGATCAACACGCACACACATATACATATATATATATACATCTGTGACTAGCCAGTTGCATATTCAACGGATTTCAGGAAACATCTTTCTGGAGTTCTGTTATTGTAGAGTTGGATCCACACCCGGAGGGTCAAACAAGGATTCATGATAGGATCAAGTTCTGGGCAGTTCTCTTCCCAAGGATGCATTAGGCTTGGGGCGCAGTTGGTGGCGTCTTGAGGAACGTGGCACAATGGAATGTTGCGTTAAACCGAGGTTGCAGCCACATGTGAGGGGCAGGATCCATATGATTCGGAGAGCAGTCAAGTGATGAATTGGTTACTGTCTAAGCAGTCAGCGCATACCATTAGCTAAGGAAACAAATAATCCAGGCACATGTCACCAGTTGGTTTAAAAAGGCAGAATTTAATGTATTAATCCTTGCTAGTGTTGGCTAATGCCTTGTGTGATTACTATTATGGTCAAAGTTGGTATGGTCTCATCCCATCATTGTGCTTACCATATGCTAAACTTTTTCACACTTTCAAAAGCGCATTTAGCATTATTCACACAATGATTTAGACTATAAACAATGGGGTTAATTGCTGTAGTCATTGCTTTTATACCAATGAAAAATGTAAAGTTAGTCTCAATTATTCTTGCCTTTCTAGAGGTGGGATGATGGGATCTCTTTAGGGGACGAATTAATCAGACAGTACACAAGCATGAAGTTCTTTACTCTTCAGATACAATCTTCCAACAATTAGAATTATACGCATCTAAACTGCATTTGGGTTGTCTAAAGTGATACTAAGCTAAAGAGTAACTTGAGAGTCGTGAAATTATGACTTGACATTAACCAAAACCAGACACCCGAGGTCCAAAACAAACTTATGGCTAGGCTAACCACACCTTTCATGAATAAGACTTCATGGGGGTCAATAAAAGGCGTGTATTACAAGCAGCCATCCATCTACATAGCCAGTTGATAAGCGTTCAGCTTGGCTGCCTTTGTGTTAGAATTATTATATGCTAACAGGGATCAATCACATAAGTAATGGCCGGCCTCGTAGTGTAAGGAATAGAAAACTAAAGCAATTTGCAAACAAGACATTAACAACTTGCAATATGTTTGGTTCTGACTGAAAAGTAATAGTTGAACAACATCGGCACTGTAACATAATTGTTTGATTAATTTGTTTTTCTAGTGTAGTGCAGTGGTCTTCGTCCAATGACATTCGAAAGCGAAACCCATGAATATGGGGAATCTTGTGCCTGCCATTTGGACACCGCAAAGTTAATGTACCGAGAAAGAGTGGGCAACCACTAACACGTTTCAAACAACGTGTTAATGTCGCATCTTAACATTGAGAGGCTCAGCATGATAGGCCTCTGCATGTGGACGAGGCTGCTGCAATTGCATTTTTATCATTATACTGTTCAATGACAAGAAATTTTGTTATTCATACATGAGATTTGTGGACGAGAACTTCTTGTCTACATGCATAATACATAGAAATTCAATTCCCAGTGGCTAAGCGATTGCATTCAACAATCAATGAGGGAGACAAATCTTATACAATTGAAAGCCATAAGAGAAGAGACATCAATAAAAGAAGCAGCAGACCTAAAGATTCTAACTTGGCATTATTAATACTTGATTGGGGCCATCTTCTTTCAAACTTCACATCTCCCAAACATAAGCTAACCCCAGGATCTCTCATTCTTACCTCGCTTCCAAGTAGAACTGAATTGTTTGCTCCCTGAACATTGTTGTTTACATATATGTTGATGCAGCAACAGTCTTGGTGCTCACCTGATGTGTTGCGGCGGATTAGCATTGCAGCCCCCACGTTTGTTCCTTCCAGCTGAACTCGTTCGAATGAGCCATGGCATCCCTCCGAAGGCATCAGATGGTTTGATTGAGTTTAGATAATTGATACTTTCGATCTGGTTCTCTAGTTTCAAGTGACTCATCCTAATGCAAGGACTGCTTATTCCAAGTTCCTATTATAGCTTCTTTACTTGCTTATCGAGTTTAGAATGTTTTCACTTTTCTCCAGCTACAAGGAAAGTCAAAATTCTCTTGGAATGACTTGAGCCTCAAGCCATTCTCTCAGCGACTGTATAGCACTTTCATGGCCCAATTAATTTATGAAGTGCCCATCTAAAAAAATGTAAAACCAAATGCGTTCCTTGCTCAACCATATGACCAGTCGACAAAAATAAATAAACCAAAAAAAGGGACTCACAAGTCGATTGCTAAATCATTTCAAACTTGAAACAACAATATTGAGAAACCAAAAGCGAGAGGGGCGTTGAAAAATGATACAGAAACAAATGCAAACATTTTGTAACAAGAATCGAACCACAAGGCTTGAATGCCAGCCAAACTATATCATTCTGAATCTTCTTAAAGAATTACAGATGGCCGGTAATTATACATCGCTGAGGTATTGAAGAACCCCCAAAACCATTATTATTTCCTAGTATCTCAACGGAAAAAAGCTCCTCTGTGAAACCTATTAGATGCCAAGGCTAAAAGCTCATTAGCAACTCCAACAAAATCCAAGAAGCTAGAGTTGCAAATGTTATTTGATGATCAACAAGTATCCAACTTTATTTCAAATAGTCACCGAGATGATTATGAACTCTTCATCATGAGTAAAATGAACAGAAGTCAAGCATTTAGAGGTCTTTAGTCGTTCCAAGGAAATGAAAATATCACATACCATTTCCAAGTTCCAACTAGATGGCATCTTTAGACAAAAAAACATTTCGGAAAACGAAAGCTCTGAAGGACATTATGGATAAGAATCAGGAGATATTTTTTCACTGACTGTAGATCCAAATTGTGGGCCACCCTTACGATATGAGATAAGAAATTCAATAGGGTATCCCTTCAACTTACGTGGCATAATCCCCAGATCATCAAAGGTTAAAGCTGCAAAGCACACCAAAAAATGAGAAAGAAAATTGAGACTCCGAGATGGTAACAAAGTAACATACTACAACTATGAATCACATGAGAAGAAAGGCAAAGATGCTGTATGCCAAATTTTAATGAACCAACCATCGTCTGATACAATTGTATCTGTAGTGTGGGCATTAATCTGATCCAAATTGAAGATGTCGGGATTAGGCAATGGGAATGGAACTTTCTTAAGTAATATCTCTCGAGGCATTGCAATTGCCTGAAACCATTCACAAACACACCACAGATACATTATGAAACCTCAATACATAGTTACTGAAAACAATCCGACAAACACACATATATAGAATAAATAATGTGGTATGTAAACAAAATTTGAAAAGACACATTGTCTGTGCACTTCATATAACATAACATGGAAACACAGATTTGCAGTCCACTGGATATTATTTAAAGGATTATCCTAACATTTTCCCTAAGGACACGATTAAGTAGTTTAAACTGTAAAATAATAAATTCAACCATTATCTTTAAGGAAATATTTCTTATTAATAAACAACTTTGAATTCTTAAAATTGTAAAATAATATTTAATAACTTTCATTTTAAAGTCAAAGAGGACCCTAACATAAAAGGTAAAATTATCTTTTATTGCGAGCACTTGCATCTATTAGCTACAAGTATAGTCATTTATCAAATGCTCCAACCTGATGCTCAGAGTGCACGGCATAACTTTCAGACTATAATAGCTCAAGGACTGTCTGGAGCTCTTAAATATCTTTATCACACTTAATTTCTTAAATCACAGAATCAAATATTTTCTCACTGAAAAAGTGCAACTCCAGAAATCATCTAAATGAAAAGGTTACATAATTTACCTTGGCAACAGGAAATGGAACTTTCACGTAGCGAGGCCATTCTCGGATCATGTCAAACATAACCTCTGCCTGCATGGCAATGAGAGTTTAGCAATATCAACCAGGCAATACTGCAATAAATTTAGAAACAAGGAGGGAAATTACCAAATCATGTTGAGTGAAAATTTCTGGCCCACCCAACTCATAAACTTTTCCCATGCTTGTCCCATCATCTTTTAAGGCTGCAACAACTGCAGCAGCAACATCTACAACATATACAGGTTGGATTCTGCACTTCAAAAAAGCATTGTCAGGACAATATCCAGAAAAGGTAAAGATAGGTATACAACTAGATGTAGATATAGATATTCATGTCCCGCCTGCAAATTATTATTAAAGTTACCTCTTCAAGAAAAAGAAAGAAAGAAAATGAAAAAGAAATTATCATTAGAGAGACCAAAAATTCCCTAAAGAAAATTTAAGTTGCCCCAATAGCAGTACATGAATTAATACATACCTTGTAGTTCCATCCCCAAAAAGTGGAAGAAAGCCATATTTTTTTGCAAATTGAGCCCACCTATTCAATAATCGATCCTCCGTACCAATCATTACAGCAGGTCTCATAATTGTAGCCTACAGAAATAAGATAAATTAGAAATTTTACATATGAAATTAGTAAGGTAACATCTAAATCAGAAAAGTATGAGGTGGTTCAACCTTTAGGTTGGTCCACCAATTTCTACCCAAGAGTAAATTGGATTTAATTAGCACCTTGTATGATTCTTGCCTGACTAAATTTCTCTACCTTCCTTGCCTATCTTTAGATTTTTTCAATTATGAGGTCTTAGTTAGCTTAAGGACACATTTTCCTTGACAATCACCATATTGGCAATGTCAACTGAAGTTGCAATTTGTCAATCACTAATATTTGTTTCAAGATCTTCTTTTTCATAATTCTTTCTCTGTGTATCTATTCTTCCACTTATAAACAACTTGGATCCCAATTTGCAACCCTACAAACAAGAAAAATATTTATTCATAACTTCCAGCACATGAGCATCACCTGTCATCAAGTATTCTTTTGGAACACTTCATTATCCCAAGTTAGAAGATTTAAAAATAAAAAATATAAATCTCATGCGGCTAGAAGCACTTGTATGCAATTGTTGAGTTTTGAGTACTAAATTTATTGCTTTTAATGGACTATCGAATATATAAATTTACTTTAGAGAAACCACAAGTAACCATAAAAATAAGTAAGCCGATAACAATTTTAGTAATTAAAATTTAAAAAAAAAAAAAAGTCCACAAGAAGATGGAAGCAACCACAAGGTCCACAACCATTCTAAGAGTCATAACTGTAGTATGCTCCAGCTAAGATTCTGCTTGTGAGCATATGGTATCAGCCAGCCTGACTGAGACTGACTAGTTGATCACATTGGTGGGCAAGTAGATCCTCTGCTAAAATATCAACAGGATAAGGAAGCAAGGTTTTGGACAATGATGGAGGGCTAAAGGCGAAATCTTTGATTTTTCGCACTTAGACTAAACATGTTCCCCATACTGCGATTTAACAAAATTCAATGTGAACAACATTGTCATCTCAGCTGTTGAGGAGAAAAATAATAGTTTACCTCAGGTAGTTCTCTCAGAACAGATTCCTCTGCTGCAGCTTTAGTTCTACGAAATCTTGATGGAGATGATGCAGACGCCCCTAAGCAAGAAATTTGAATAAATCTCATAATACCACCATGTTCTTTTGCAATCTGGAGAATTTAGGGGAAAAAGGATTCATCAAAATATTTATAACCAGAAGAAGAAACAGCAAACTCACAAATTGGACTTGCCATCTACAGAAGATTATAATAAGTACAAGAATGAACACATGAAAAGAATGAATTTTCAGAAACCCGCCATTGCAAATCTTTCAGACATAGAATGGTTCACTTCCTCGAAGCTATAGTTTCTAGTCTCATACTCTCGTCCTGTCAATCAGGAAACTTAGTAAGCATTTGATAATTCACAGAATCAAAGACTAAAAGGCTTCAACGGATAAAACTACATGAGATAAATATCTACCCAGAAGATTGATAACGACATTTGCCTTTGCCATCACAGCTTTTATTGTGTTTTCATCTCTTGGGTCAAATTTCATTGGTACAATCTGGGTAAGAGAAACATCAAAGGATCGAATGCCATACACTTTTAGAATCAACAAATGCAACAAATAACTTTTGTGTCCAATGCACAACAACAAAATTTACCTGTCCTAAATCTCCCATCAACTTGAGATGACGAGGAGAATCCTCAGAACCCCGGAAAGGAACCAAGACCTGAGATCCCATTTTAGCTGAAAAAAAAAACAATTTAAAAAGGGTATAAGCATTCAAAGGAAAATAACTAACAAGTTCCCTAGACGAAAATTTAAAAATTTTCCAATACGATTGGATTTGGAGTTAAACAAAACCACATAACAGCAAGTAGAAGCAGTAGTTGGGTAACAAAAAACTCACCAAGTTGTTGCACAACATAACGACCAAGGAACCCGGTGGCTCCAAACACAGTAGCTACAATGCCACTGGAAAACATTAAAAAAAAAAAGTTAAAAAAATCAGAACAAAATTCCTAAATGAAATAGTGAAGAGAATTGAAGAAGAAGAAAAATACCTAACAGATGATCTTCCACCAGTGCCCTTGCGAATAATGTGGCCCATACGCCTTTCGTTGAGCGAAGTGGACTTGTATCTGGGATGATCAGCTCCATAATCTGAAATTTGAGAAAAAATAAAAAGAAATAAGGGATCTAACCCTAATTGGAAAAGAGAGAGAGAGAGAGAGAGAGGAAATGATGGAATTACAGTGATCGGAGAAAGAATTAATCGATTTGAGAGATGAAATTGAAGCCCCGGGGCTCAGAGATTGGTGTCCTAACCTCCTTGCAATCGACTGCATCCTTCCTTCCTTCCTTCCTTCTCAGGGTACAAGACTCTGCGACTGTGTCTGAGTATGGAGCTGGAGATGGGGTTGCATTGCCTACTAAGTCGGGTTTGAGTCGGGTTTTTATTTGGGCCAACTTTACCACCCCTTTTTCTTAGTGTTTTTTTTTTACCCATCTGCATCATCGATTTCATTAATTATTTTATTTTTGCAGAAAATTCAAAGAATAAGCTAATACTTGATTTTATTTGCAAAATCTAAAGAAAATAGGATTCTTTTATTGAATTTAATGTTTGACTTAGATAATCCATTGTTATATATATTTCTTACTTGAATTTTAATGTTATATGAATTGATTACAAAAATATAGTCAAGTTAAAGATTTTTTAAATAAAAAATAAAAATAATATATATATTTTTTTGTTGCCTAACTATTTGTCGAGTTGATGAGTAAAAGTGTCAAACTAGTTTATTAGAATAATAACAGTTTGTTATGCTAGATGTGGAGACATTAAGGCGTAAGAGCTTTCTAAGGAAATTGGGATATATTCATCATTTCACTTGAATTTAGTAGACACCAAGAAATGTAGGATTTTTTTTATAAAAGAAAAAAAACCCATCAATTTGATTATTCTTTGTTATTTCTTCGTATTAATTTAGGGATTCGGGAGTAAAGATTTTCCTCCAAATATTTGCTCTGATATTGAAACAATCAGATGGTAAAAATTTTGGCTCTAAAGTTTATTCAGAGATAAAAAGTGTATAGGATTTGCTTCCCCTGTTCAAGTAAATTAAAGATTTCTCGTTGCAATAAGATTAAGAGCCTTCATTAAAATCCCTCAAAAATAACGCTGATACATCAGAAGCCTGGATTTGAGTGAAACAAGATTCGTTTACCGTATTAATTGTTACAGTGAACAGAACCACACTACCCCCGTTCAGAAAGTATAGCACATTTGTAAAGGGTGCTGAAGCCAAGGCAAGGCAATTTGAGTTGGTGTTGCTATTGTAGATTTGAGTTTGAACAGTGTTGTAAATGTTAACATATGTAAATGTTAACATAATCGAGGAAAAACAATATGAGAGAAAGAAAGAGAGTAGCTGAAGGAGAGCACTATGAACAAAATTTCTGGCCCTGCCGGCTAAAACTGAATTTTGCTACTAGAAACAGTGGAATTGACATTGACTAGTTCAGCTCTACAATTCCCTAACAAAATGACATCTTGCTTCAATCTAAGACTACTTTATTTGAAGATTAATGACCAAATTTCAGCAGCCGCTTTCCCTGTTTATGTGATTATTACCAATCTCTACCCACGGACTTATTTCCTTCCCTGCATGAATTCCACCAATATGCTTAAGCTGATGAATTAACTTCAACCAGAAGAAACATCTTTCTATCCAATCCGACTCTGGTTTAATAAGATGGCTTGCACACCTTTGTCCTTCTCTTTCCTTTCCCTTTTCCAGTTTGCCCAAAGCAATAGCAGCAGCAGTTCATTCTAGGCAGTAACTTGGCTCTTCCTGCCCTCAGATTTTAAGGTTTCTGGGCATGCCATCTAACTTAAATATCTGGTATCCCACTTGACCTGGAGGAATACTCTGTTACCAACTTCAGAAACATGGATGATTTATCCTCTAAAAGTCGTCCTGGAGTATCAAACTCTGCAACTCGACCTGCAAAATTATCAAAAAACTTGTTTAACAAATCCTGCATATGTGTGGCATAAGGCAGTGAGCACCAAACTGGTATTAGACTGACAATAAAAAAGTTCGGTAGAATAAGTTTAAAATATAATATACGCACCGTCGCTTAGTACCAAAACCAGATCACTGTCTATAACAGTAGGAATACGATGAGCAATGGTGCATACAGTACAGTCCTTAAATTCTGTTCGAAGGATCTTCTGAATGAGATTATCTGTGGCTGTATCAACTGATGATGTTGCTTCATCAAGCACTAGTATTCTTGCTTGCTTAAGTAAAGCCCTACCAAGGGAAAAAAGTTGACGCTGTCCCACACTCCAGTTATCTCCATTTTCTAGCACTGAAAGATATTTAATTTGAAACACAAATAATCAATTAACGATCTTTCTCGAAAGGCATAATACTACTATAATGAGTGCTGTTGAACGGGGAAAGCTGTAAACCTGGTGTATCAAGCTTTTGTTCTTTTTCACGAACTATCTCTCCAAGTTGAGACTTATCAAGAGCCTGTACCCCGACATTACTAATTTGAGTAGAGCAGTACACACTGAAAAACTAAGCAATTTCAAAATGCAAGGGCTACTTTTGGGTCAAGAATAGTTTTTTGACATTTCATTGGGCTTCAGTTTCCAAGAGTTTCAACATTTTTTTTTATAATTTTTTTCTCAACTAAACTGGGAAGTGGTTGTTCAATGGATATTTTTTTTATAGACGATTGTTATGAAGAGGTCTCTTGTTGACATCCTCTAGATAGTCAAATACTTCATAGATTCATCTATACAAGTCTACAAAGTTCGTGTCCCATCAAAGACAGTTTTTTACTTGTTTGGACACCCAAA
This sequence comes from Bursera palmeri, assembly GCA_026225775.1. NCBI lineage: Eukaryota > Viridiplantae > Streptophyta > Magnoliopsida > Sapindales > Burseraceae > Bursera > Bursera palmeri. The sequence continues at coordinate 34,120 of JANKKB010015155.1, forward strand.
ACACTTTTGTAATTGCTCCTTCATTTCTGAAGAAAAATAAGCAGCAGGGGCTACTTTGAATGCATAAAAACCAGTCATTTGTAACTAATAGGCAAAGAAGAATAAAGGATAAGGTAAGTATCACATAATCAGAAGCAAGATTATTTAAAAAAAAAAATTAAGGGGAAGCGCTCAGGAAAAAAAGAAAGGATAATTGTATGTACTTCTATTTATTTGCTGCTATCTCAGAACTAAAAAATCAGAGAATTTATGCCAAATTATCCTAAGTATACAGAAGAACGTATAGGATGTGTGATATATACCTCCCAAATTTCACAATCTGAATGCTCTCCAAGAGGGTCAAGATTGCACCTGATGGTCCCTTCAAATAGAGTAGGATCCTGGGGTATAATACTGAGACGATTACGGAGATCATGGAGACCGATTTTTGTAATATCAATGTTGTCTATAATGATCCTCCCATTGGCTGGTTCAATCAATCTAAACAATGCCTGAATTAAAGTAGATTTGCCACTTCCAGTACGCCCGACAATGCCAATCTTCTTTCCACCAGGAAATGCACAGGTTACCCCATGGAGCACCAAAGGAAGATTCTCACCATAACGAACCTTCAAAAAAAAAAAAAAAAAAACAATCAGCATTTCCGGACCCAACATAGATATAAGAACAGACAAATTTTCTTTGCCTCCTCTCTTTTTCCAACATTAATAATAGGAAAGTAGCATTATTTTATCAATCACATATACTGTGAGAAAAAGTCTACTTCTCATCTTAATAGAAAAACAAACTTTTGTAACCAGAATCCAACCTTCCCTGGTCAAAGCCAGCCTCATAACCATAGGGGTAAAAAAGGAAATAGAAAATGAAATGGAGTGACGGGGAAACTTGCAAAGACCGCTCCAAAAAACCAGTGTAACTCCATATCCAAATAAATCATATACAGACAAAAAGTCTAAAAGGAGATACAGCTCTTTTATAGGATGAAATATTTATTAAAATCAGGTACAAATTACAATAAAAGTAAACCAGCAGTCCACAATCAATAAAAGCAAAGGAAGTAAGTTACAAATTCCAATCAAACTATCAAAATTCATCTAACAAGACTTGAATATATGATATAAGAACCTCCATCCAATGCCAACAAATTAAACTTTATCCTCAAAAATTGAACAGAAACAGACCTATAGCAAGATAGATCTCCGTACCTTTAAATCAATCAGTTCAATCGTTCCATTCTCTGGCCATGAGGATGGAGGGCGAGAGTCCTCAATAAATGGTGGAGCTTCACTTGGAATCTGGCTGTACTGATATATCCTTTCTATGGAAATAATTTTGTTTTCAAGCTTGCAAAAGCTAAGTATCCACCGCGACAGACGTGCATTTAAATTAAGGCCATATGTCACAGCAAGGCCAGCCATGCCTGCATAAAGAAGTGATTTGCTTAGTGACAGCATATTATCACAACAAACAAATTTAGCTCTACTTTTTATAGTAATTTCAAATGCATTAAAAGAACATCCAAGTGTGGCGATTTTAGCCATAAGGTATACAAAGGGCCATACCAAAAGAAACCACATGGCACGACCTCAAGCCAAAAAATTAGTTTCATTATGCAAACTATCAAACTAGTGCTTTTCCATCCACATGCAAGCATTTCCTTTCAAATGGTTATTTCACTATACAAACTCCACTAACTAAAGGGCATATGATAAGAATAAGCAGATATAAAAAATTTGGGATATGATTACTTACTTGGATCAATAGTTCCATGCGGGAAACTTACAAGTAAAACCATGCAAAAGGCAAACACAAAGGTCGAAAGCAATTCCATGCGTAAGCAAAGCCATTCAATGGCTGCAAGACTGCAGAAGAATGGGCGAGCAAAACAATCAAGAAGATAAAGGTTCCTTTTCATAAACCTTTTTTCTTGCCCAAAACCTCTTATTATAGCTGCTCCAGAAATGGATTCACCAAAAAGGTGGATAACTGGAGATTTCTGAATGCTAACAATACGGACCAGTTCCCTTGATGAAGCCATGTAGTATTTCTGCATTCAGGTATATTGATATGTAGATAAGTATCAAAAATGGAAAGAGAAAAGAAATTAAGAAAAAAAAAAAGGATGGCACCTACCCTAAAGCACAAGAAATAGACCCAAGAACTTATGATAAATGCATATATGTTAGCAGTCTTTAAAACGGAAGACTGGACCTCATTCTTGGTTCTAAGAGAGAACAAGGGAGAAATGCTTCAAAAAGAAGCTAATAAATGAGTAATATAATTTCCTTTCTTTTTTTCTTCATATGAACCAATTAAACATAATCCTACAAATTCGGGGAGAAAGATAATAAGTCACCTGCATCCACAAGCATGCAACAGCCATTGGTATGACAAGAAGCAAAACTTGCCAGGTAACTTTCGTCATTACACCAACAATGCCAAAAAGCTGTATTGTTGTTGAAGCAAAACCACCAAGTCTAAAAGGAATATCAAGATCTACAACACTTTGATCAATAGAAACCTGTAAGACAAAAATAGGTTGAATCACATCATATGGCGTACGAGAAGAAAATTGAGTCATGTCAAAAAGGAAAACTTACACGATTCAAGATCCGTCCAGCTGGAGTAGAGTCAAAGAATGACATAGGAGCTCGAAATACACTTCTAAGCATCTTTGAAAACAATTTCTGTGCAGCTGCTAAACCAAATGTGGCTACCAGAACAGCCCTAACAAATATAAACCAGGAACTCCCGAAAGCAAGGGCCATGTAAACCACAAGAAGGACCATGGGATTAACTTTAGGTTGATCCCCTTCAGTTTGGGGATTTGCCCAAGCCATCCACCAATTACTAGCTATTTGAAGGAATTGAAACAATGCTTGTGCAATGATAATAAGTGGAATCAATAAGCCTCTATAAGCTGCAGCCATATATGACAAGTAAACCTTCATGCTGACTCTTCCTCTTATTCTTTCCTCTTCCTGAACAAGTTGCTTTTTCCTCGCGCGTTTAGCTTTCTTCTTTTCTTTAATTGCTTTCTGCTCTGAAGGTGATGCACCATCTTGCACTTCCTTCGCCAAACTGTCAATAGTATTTCCATCTGTATCACGTTTATTAGCATCAACATTCATATTTTCATCTGAATCTTCAGATGCATGATTTGGAATTTCCATAGCTTCAATTGCTTCATGATGAGCTGAGACCAAAGATTTAAAATCTGTGCCCGCTTGTAATAGATCATCATATTTTCCTGCCTGTATGATCCGGCCTTCCTTCAGAACCTGCAGAAATTAAGATGAAATTTATAGTCTCATATCCCCAAAACTAAAAATCAAATTCTCAGTCTGCACTGCACTTTTAAGACAAAAATGATTGAACTTTTTTAGGCCCAACACCCCAACAATTAATGAGGACAGTGCTTCAATGCATAAAAGTAGAAAGGTAAAAGATACCAAGACTATATGTTATAGGTCAGATCATCATAAAACGATGTTCACCCATCAGCCGCTAATTTTGTGTCACTTTTTGTCATAGTCTTCCTTTGTTGATTTTCACATTAGTTCACGTGAATTATTATTTTCTTTAGTATAGGTTTAATTAAGCCTGCATTTTATATGAACTTGTCATGTTTCTAACAATCTTAGACTGAAGAAAAAAATAAAACAAATTCACAGGTTTTGAAAAATTAGAGAATAAAAATACAAAGAAGACCATCAAAGAATGAATGAGACAAGCAACAAATATATGCAATCAAAAGGTCAACTATACTAACAATAAGCCTTCCGAAAAATCTAACATACTTACTGCTCTGATGCATAAATAAAGCCTGGATTCAACATAAACCTTTAAGTGCATAAGAAATAAAGTTTAGATAATAATACATTAAAACAATTCCATACCAGTATCAAATCAGCAGCAGGCAAAAATTCAACTTGATGAGTCACAAATATCACAGTCTTACTTGCTAAAGCTGTCAATATGTATTCCTGCAGTTCCAAACAAATGTTAGCCATATGATTTGGGAAACTAAAGTACCTTGTAAAGTTCAAATTTTAGCATGGGTCATCTCTCTTGGCAAAGACAACACTGGAGAGGTTATAAAGGTTTCCTAACTGGTATTTATCCCCCTCTTAGTTGTTTTTTTTGTAGAGAAAGTGTGGACAACCTTTTCTTGCATAGCGGCTTTACTCTCAATCTTTGGTTTAAACTTCTCCAGACAGCTAAAATTAAGTGGGTTATTCCAACTACTTTTTCTGATTTTTTTCATAACACTCTTATGGCTTTGGTAAAGGAGATAAGGCAAAGGCCTTATGGAACTATTCTATTTTGGCTATTTTGTGCGTAATTTAGCAAGAAAGAAATAGAAGAATTTTTTAAGATACTTATGAGAAAGATATTAATTTTTATGAGACAAAGTTCGTCTTCTTACTTCTCTTTAGGCTTCAGTCTAAAAGCTTTTCAGGATACTAATTTTCCTTTATACACTTAAATTGGGGAGTTTTAGTTTAATTTTAGCTGCATTGGCTCTAGATTTCAATGTCTATAGATTTTCTTCTCGAGTTGTTCAGTCTAACTAATTTTATTTTTATGATCTATTAGTTGGATCTTTTCTTATTTAATGAAAGTTTTTATCTTTACTCTCAAAACAAATATTCGCCACATAGCATTCACTAAATTGCAGCAATTATGATATCGCAAGTTAACCTTGAACAAATCTGAACCAGTATGTGCATCAACAGCACTGAAGGGATCATCAAGTAAATAAATATCTGCATCCTGATAAAGAGCCCTTGCAAGCTGAACACGTTGCTTCTGGCCACCACTAAGATTGATACCTCTATCACCAATGATAGTGTGATCTCCATGAGAGAAAAGTTCAAAGTCCTTTTTCAGTGAACAAGCATGTATAACTTTCTTGTACTTCGCTTTATCCATTGGACTACCAAAAAGAATATTTTCTTCTATATTTCCAGATTGTATCCACGCCGATTGAGAAACATAAGCAGAACTTCCACATACTTTTACCTGAGAATCATTAAAGGGGAAATAGAAAAAATTAGGACTTACAACCTCTTTACAATAATTGAAAAGGTGTCACAAAGAAACAGAGAAGAAAGTTCTATATTGACAACCGAATTAAAATCCCATAATTTGACTTACTTCACCAGAGATCTTTGGTATCTCCCCAAGAATGCAAGAGAGCAAACTTGATTTTCCAGAACCAACCATACCACAAACAGCCACTCGCATCCCCCTCTCAACTTTCACTGATATTCCAGATAATGTTGGCCTTGGCAAAGACTGGTCCCAAGAAAACTCACCATTTTCAATTTCTATGGCAATGTTCGTCATTCCTTGTGGCAGAACAATGGTTGCATCTTCCTGCAAGTTCTCCTCCTGAAGGAATCCAGAAATTCGATCAAGAGAAATCTTTGTCTGAGCCATCATAGAAACCAAGTCAGGAAAATTTCTGAGTGGTTCTTGGAGGATTCTGAAAGTGGCCAAAGCAGAGAGAACACCTCCTGCTGTGAGTTGAGCTCCCAACAATATAGAAGTACCAAACGTTACAGCTGCAACAAATATGGGGGAGCTCCAGAAAATGAATGTAATAAAAGCTTGGGAATAGAGAGCTCTCCGGAGCCACTTGAATTCCACACCACGCATCTCCTCCAACATCTTCCGATACCTCTCCTCCCAAGCCTGCAACTTGAGAATTCTCATATTCCTAAGACACTCAGAAGTTTTTCTCATCCTTTCGTCCTTAGCAGCCATTAATTTGTCTTGATAATCTTCTTGGACCTTCGCTAGAGGGATAGTAACAATAATGGAGATAATCGTGGCAATCAATGTTGCAACAGAAGCAATTCCAACATTTTTATACAAAATTGCAAGAGCAAGAATTATTTGCAGTGGAAGCATCCATATGTCATGGAGATACCAAGAGTAGTCCCCCACTCTTTGGACATCAACTGCCATGTAATTAACAATCTCTCCACTGGTGTGACTTTGCTTAGCCAAGCTTGAGAGTTTGAGTCCCTTCCCGTACACCATTGCTGTAAGAGCCGATCTCACATGCATGCCCAAAATGTCAACCCCAAGATACCACTGCCGATTTGTTAAGGTCTCAATCAGCTTGGCAGAAAAGAATATCCCAGCAAGAACATAACCCTCATGAGGGAAAGTTTCCTTTCCTCCTAAATAATCTACAAAGTAGCTAATCATGTATGGCCCGATGTAAGAGACAATGGTATTTAATCCAGCAAAGATAGCATTCCAAGCTGCTTCCTTCCAGAATGACTTCAAAATTGCCCAAGCTAAAGAGGGCTTCTTTGAAGGATCCTCAGCCTTCATTTTCTCCCAATTTGAATTCAAAACCTTGTAATTGGTCTTGGATCGATTTTTTGGTGCAAGAAGAGGAATATCCCTAAGCTCAAGTGGTCTCTTTGCACCAATTGAGAGAAGTGGATTCAACCAAGAAAGTGTGGCCAAGCTAAAGAGGCCAGCATCACAATAAGGAGAGACCTTAAGACACCCTGCTTCTTCATCAAGAAGCAAAGGTTCTTGAAGATCAGAGTTTCTACAAACTTCGATACCAGTAACACCCCTAATTGCCACAAAACATAGGAATGCAAGGGCTGGGGTTGCCGCAAAGTTCGCCACAACATGCGAATACAAATATCTCGAACCTTCTATAAACAATCCTCTGCCGTCAACATATAAAGTACACAGGCAAATCACAAATGACAAGACCCACCATACCCTCAACAAAAATGGGAATTTCTCAGCTACCTTAAATTTACAATGAAGAGCTGAGAAACTCAAAACAAACCAGGCTAAACTTTGTGCAGCAGGCAAGCAAAGAGCAGACCAGTCCACTAACTTTCCATCAATGGACTTTCTTATCAAAGCAAACCCATCAAACCCCAAGAATAGAACTTGGAGAAACAGCATATAGAAACAGCAAAACACCGACATCTTGAACCAGGTGCCAATGATAACATCTCTAATCTCTCCATCAACACTAACAGTACGCCTAACTCGGCTGGAATTGGCAACAGAATCATCTTTAAGAATCCTAATCCGACCCACACAAACAAAAATTTGCCTTGCTGATATTATGCAGAGAAACACGAGGAAAAGTGTCAAGTTCAAGCAGATTGAAGATAATTCCAAAACAGGCAAGCCCTGAATTTGGTCCAAAAGGGCATAACGTGATAGCTTTGTTGGATATGAAGCTGAGATTCTATTCAACAACAGAGTGATACCCATCATTGCAAAAGCTGAGTTGGTGAAGAAAACGATGATTATAAAGATTGATAAGGGAACTGAGTCGGTGGTGAGTTAAGCTAAAAGAGAGATCAAATCCTGTATAGAAGAAGAGCATCTCACCATCTGCTGAATGTGAAAAAACCAACAGCAACAACAACAAAGAAGTGTTATTTGGAGATAGAACCTGCAGACACATTGCATATAAGAACAAAAAAAAAATGGCAGATTTTTATCACCAACACAGAAAACGAAGACCAGCGAAGAGAGAAATCAAAACCAAATAAACATATTTACATATATATATATATAAATAAAAGAACCGTTTGTTTTCTCGTATTGCACTTTCTCTTACTCTCTCTATCGCTTATGTCATCTAGAGAGGACAGAAGTAGACAAACAGAGAGAGAAAGCGAGAGCTGAGATATCAAAAAATACAAACAAAAACAAAAAAATGAACGAAACTCATGTAAGAAAATCCAAAAACTGACCTGGGTTTGTTCTTGAAAATCGTTTTGGTGGCGATTGCCGAGGCAAGCCCTGTGATTGATAGATACAAACTATAGCTCTCGCTCTCTCAAAACTCCTCTGTTCTCCAATTCAATAAAACTCAGATATAAACCAGAATTCACCATAAAATCTCTCAAAATCTCAACACAAGACAACACGTACAAATAAGAGAGAAAACAGAACACACACACACACACACACAGTATCTGTCTCTCTCTCTCTCTCTCTTTGTGTTCTAGTGTTGGCGTTGCTTTGTTGCTACCTAGTTGTTGGTTGTTGTTGTAGCTTGTAGGCAGCAATTGCCGTGTGAGAGTACGACACCCTTGAAAAGCTTTTGTTGTGTGTGTGTGTGTGTGTTATAATTTGGTGAATGAATGGCTGGTCGGTTCGTTTCGTTTCTTAAATGCATCACACTCACATCCCATCTAGCACTGCGCCCTCTGCTTTGCTGTTGCCAATTTCCTTCTTTCCTTCTTTCACTTTTTATGTTTTTCAATTCGGCCATCTTGGTTTTCTCTTTATTTATTTATTATGATTTTTGTATTCTTAATTTGTGAGTTGTGAATTGCAAGCAGGCAGATCAAGTGAACAGAATATTATCATTTGGTTTCATGTTAATTTGGGTGTTGAGATCGGTGATGCGGATCTCTCAATTCGGGAATGTTTTATATTTATTAATAATATCATCAATTTATTATTTATTAATATAGAATCAAGCATGGGTATACCTCAAACTCTGTGTAAACATATAATATTTTAATGACATGACATGACTTGAAAAATAATAATAATTTTAAAAAGTTTAATCAATTTGTTAAAAAGTTTAAAGTATATCTTTCAAAAAAACAACAAAAATTATAAAGAGATTTTAAAAAATAACAAACTTCTTCAAACTTTACCTATTGTAACATCGTGGGAAATTATAGAAAATAACAAAGTTTTTGGAGACATTTTTTAGATTATCATACTCGATTTTATAATTTAAATGTGTGAACGTCTCGTAAAAAATAGA